>JAWPHD010015228.1:0-56393 GCA_037043455.1 Cyrtodaria siliqua | reverse complement strand
TATACAAACTATCTAACAGTGCGGTTTATGGATTTCTAACCAAAATATGAGTATACTAAATAGTATACTTATAGGTTATTTAACATGGTTCTGTACAATACGGAGATATATTTGGACGAGTACACAGCTGGAAAAGTCATATTGGACGAGCCGTTAGGCGAGTCCAATATGATTTTTTCCAGCTGTGTACGAGTCCAAATATATCCCGTATTGTACAGAACCATGTTAAGTAACCTTTTTATTCTATACCTTTATTTTAACCAATCATTTATAATTCGGATATAACTTTCGTTTGTTTCATGCTTTCAAGCAAGTCGCTATGAACATCGAAAGCACAATTGCATGTAGGTCTATGTATTTTATATATTGTGTTCGACATGGCTTACTCTCAAGCTTTATTTGCTTGAAAGAATGCCCATTTCTCCGTTGTCAACAGTGATTAAATACTACCGAAGGTCAGTTTCAAACAATGATATATTATGCTAGTTTTTTGTGTTTTTTTTTTTGTTATAAAGGAAAATTAAATAAAAATATGTGCAATAGATAGGTTTTCATTACTTGACAACAATTTATGGTTAGGTAATGACAGAAGCCTGTCGGTTCTGATTTTTATTCGGACCTTTTCACGCGTTTCGGTCTTTATCATAGGTTTAACATGGAACCTGTGAAGCGTACAATACGAACAAAATACGGGATATTTTGTACGCGCGTGCGTCCCGATACGGAAATATATTGTACGGTCACATGACTCGAAAGAGCGTCTACGATTGGATGTATAAATTAGGTATAGAATAATAGATGTTACAGGATTAATAATAATAATAATAATAATAATAATAATAATAAATAATAACAATAATAATATAATATAATAATAACAATAATAATTGTTTTGTAAACATCGTTACAGATAATTGTATAGCATGTTTATGTCTTTATACAAAAAATAAATAATTAAAGTTAATAGGTTTTTACGACATAGACCTACATACACATTATGGGTCGAAACGCATTAAGGTAATCCAATTATGAAGTTTGTTTGTTTGATGTTTAACGTATTTTTTCCAGCACATTTAAGGCTATGTACAAAAACGACGTCGTTAGCCCCTCGACCACGGATGTGGTCTATGTAGAGTCTAGAGTGATAGTGGATTCATAGACTGGTTACTGGATGATGATGTATAGTTAAACAACTCATAGTTGACTTTTAAGTCAGAAAGCAAGTCCGTGCGACCGGATACAAGTGTACGAGTTTTTGGGCTAAAGTCTATCTAAAACGGACCAACTTGCTCGCTGAAAATACAATCACGAAATGGGAAAACGTTGTACACAATCTCAGAAAAATAACGAAAACGCAAGCCTGTGAAGCAAATTTGATGTTCAAATTCCTGACTTTTTGCGACAGCGTTTAATCCATTTAATACTGATTATAAAGACTGATGTATAAAAAGCACGCTTCATGCCGTAAAACCCATTAAAACTATTTCAAAGGTACGCTGACACAGAAAGTAACTGAATCAAGGAAAGCAACTGTTCCTTTGATTTACACTCAGTACATTTGAAAACGCAACACTTTTTTTAAAATGTCTATAGATTTTAATGATTTTAAAGTTAAATGTGTTTTAACTGAAAGAAGAAGAGCAAATCGTATGCAACTGTTTATCGCCATATGTTAATCTTTGGGACAAAGAGACTTGAGTACTAACGTAAAATGCAATCTTGATTTGAAAAAAACAAACAACAGCGAACTAAAAATAATCGAAAATCAATTATATTGCGTTTTTAAATGTACTTAGTATAGACTCGGCATGCTCGGTTATCTGTTCCGGAACCGGATTTGATCTTCAAATGTCGATATTTGAGAGCTCTACTTGTTTTATATTAATACGCAAGCGCATGCTTACTATTTCCACTTATCGCATGCCTGAGAGTACTTTCTATTGTCCAAAGTCGTATGATATATTCAATACAGGAAAACGAAAGTGTACTGGTATTTCGTAATACGGCACACTTCTCAAAAAGTGTGCCGTTATACCAGATATCATACAAGGGGGCGTGGCTAGCGATAAAACAGTTATAGAATATCCAAATTGGTGTTACACGAATATATAAAAATATCTCGGCTTACGCATCGATATATTTCATGATATATGCTCGTAACACCTCGTTGGACATTCTATAACTAATACATAGTAGACATACATGGTAAAGAGTCATGACACTGCAGCAGTGGAATTCGGCCAGGAAATAGCTACCATGAACTTTTGACATATATACATATAACTATGCTGATACGGAAACAAAACAAAAGCAACCGCATGTAGATTTTAACAAAATCTGACAATTTGTATGCTTTTGTTGCGTATGACTGTTTGTTTCTATTGTAATTTGAGGAAATACATCGCGGTTTACTTTTAAGTTGCGAATCAGGAAATCGCAAATAGCTTTGTGATAGGAGTTCCTGTTTACTAACGTTCTCTTCGGTTTTCCAGATACGTTTGACACGTGGTAATGTCTAGTGCCACTGTGTGGGGCCGCTTATCTCCCGTCAATCATCACCTTCGATTTTTAATCGAGTTATCTTTCCCTACTCTTGACTTCGCCTGACCATAACGCTACTGGCAGTAACAGCCAGCGTTCTACTTCAAATCAACGTACCTAAATGAACTACAAAAACACAATACTTAATCCACTCTTACAGATACTCGACTACCACAAAAGTATATGCAAACTTTAAATTAGCAAAGATGGACTGCTGTGTTGATCAACATGATAATATGGATACTTTTCTTTATTTGAGCGGAATTTTCATTAAAATTAAATTAAATGCGCGTTATCCTCCTTTTTGCCAAATAAACGATGAAAATACCATTTAAATCCATGATAACCATAAACGTTATTATATTAACTTTGCTATAATATTAACTTTGCTATAATTTCTATCTACAAATCTATATACTAGTAGTATTGCATGTTTCTTCAGCATAGTATCTGTTGTTTTGAATTTTCGATTTGTTTGTTTGTTTATACAAACAACGTACCCAAGTGTTTTACGTCATTTTCAACATATGTAAGGTTATGTATGACGGTTGATTTTCTGTGGTGGAGGCAGACCACCCATTTTTCCTGGGTAGAACCAGTACTATACACCTCCCGCCATTTATAAGAACCGATACGTCCTCACTTACAAGTCGGACTGCCAGTGGGATTAGAACCCGCAGCGATGAGAGGCGAGAATGTTTACAGCACAAAGTCATTAACCCCTCGGCCACGGAGACGCTAAATTTTCGAAATGTGTAATATCTTAAAAGGACGGATTATGTTTGCGTGTGGTTTCCCCTAGTGTTGCTGTCCTGTTTCGTCGTTCGTCCCAGGGTCGCTGCCCTTTCGAGACCTAAAATAAGTTTTCCGTTTCCCCTTTGTTTTCTTTTTGTTTTGGAACATCAGTTATAAAATCACTTCCTTTCCTACAAGTAATCCTTGCTGAATATTTAAACCATCAGTGCATACTCCCTGAGCCTTTCATTATGACACCGTGCACACTCTCCAAGACAGTACATACTCGTTAACAAGGCATACTCTCTAAGCGTTACGTTATATGTGTGCGTATAGTCTAAGACTGTTATGATATGTAAAATTCATGCTCTTTAAGCATATAATAATATGTTACTAAATGTAACTGGGCATACTCTCTAAGCCCGCTAAGCCTGTCATTAAATGTAACTGTGCATACTATCTAAGCCTGTCATTAAATGTAACTGTGCATACTCTCTAAGCCTGTCATTAAATGTAACTGTGCATACTCTCTAAGCCTGTCATTAAATGTAACTGTGCATACTCTCTAAGAATGTCATTAAATGTAACTGTGCATACTCTCTAAGCCTGTCGGTACATGTAACTGTGCATACCCTCTAAGCCTGTCGGTACATGTAACTGTGCATACTCTCTAAGCCTGTCATTAAATGTAACTGTGAATACTCTCTAAGCCTGTCGGTACATGTAACTGTGCATACTCTCTAAGCCTGTCAGTAAATGTAAATGTGCATACACTCTAAGCCTGTCATTAAATGTAACTGTGCATACTCTCTAAGCCTGTCGGTACATGTAACTGTGCATACCCTCTAAGCCTGTCATTAAATGTAACTGTGCATACTCTCTAAGCCTGTCAGTAAATGTAAATGTGCATACTCTCTAAGCCTGTCATTAAAGCATACCCTCTAAGCCTGTCATTAAATGTAACTGTGCATACTCTCTAAGTCTGTCATTAAAGCATACCCTCTAAGCCTGTCATTAAATGTAAATGTGCATACTCTCTAAGCCTGTCATTAAAGCATACCCTCTAAGCCTGTCATTAAATGTAACTGTGCATACTCCCTGAGCCTGTCAGTAAATGTAAATGTGCATACTCTCTAAGCCTGTCATTACAGCATACCCTCTAAGCCTGTCATTAAATGTAACTGTGCATACTCTCTAAGTCTGTCGGTACATGTAACTGTGCATACCCTCTAAGCCTGTCGGTACATGTAACTGTGCAGACCCTCTAAGCCTGTCGGTACATGTAACTGAGCATACGCTCTGAGACTGTCATTAAATGTAACAGTGCATACTCTCTAAGCCTGTCGGTACATGTAACTGTGCATACCCTCTAAGCCTGTCGGTACATGTAACTATGCATACTCTCTAAGCCTGTCATTAAATGTAACTGTGCATACTCTCTAAGCCTGTCGGTACATGTAACTGTGCATACCCTCTAAGCCTGTCGGTACATGTAACTGTGCATACTCTCTAAGCCTGTCATTAAATGTAACTGTGCATACTCTCTAAGCCTGTCATTAAATGTAACTGTGCACACTCTCTAAGACTGTCAGTAAATGTAACTGCGCATACTCTCTAAGCCTGTCATTAAATGTAACTGCGCATACTCTATAAGCCTGTCATTAAATGTAACTGTGCACACTCTCTAAGTCTGTCATTAAATGTAACTGCGCATACTCTATAAGCCTGTCAGTAAATGTAACTGCGCATACTCTCTAAGCCTGTCATTAAAGCATACTCTCTAAGCCTGTCATTAAAGCATACTCTCTAAGCATGTCATTAAATGTAACTGAGTATACTCTCTAAGCCTGTCATTAAATGTAACTGTGCACACTCTCTAAGACTGTCACTAAATGTAACTGCGCATACTCTCTAGGCCTGTCATTAAATGTAACTGTGCACACTCTCTAAGACTGTCAGTAAATGTAACTGCGCATACTCGCTAAGCCTGTCGTTAAATGTAACTGCGCATACTCTCTAAGCCTGTCATTAAATGTAACTGCGCATAGTCTCTAAGCCTGTCATTAAATGTAACTGTGCACACTCTCTAAGACTGTCAGTAAATGTAACTGCGCATACTCTCTAAGCCTGTCATTAAATGTAACTGCGCATACTCTCTAAGCCTGTCAGTAAATGTAACTGGGTATACTCTATAAGCCTGTCATTAAATATAACTGTGCATACTCTCTAAGTCTGTCGGTACATGTAACTGTGCATACCCTCTCTAAGTCTGTCGGTACATGTAACTGTGCATACTCTCTAAGACTGTCGGTACATGTAACTGTGCATACTCTCTAAGTCTGTCGGTACATGTAACTGTGCATACCATCTAAGACTGTCATCAAATGTAACTGTGCATAATCTCTAAGCCTGTCATTAAATGTAACTGCGCATACTCTCTAAGACTGTCACTAAATATAACTGCGCATTCTCTCTAAGCCTGTCATTAAATGTAACTGTGCATACTCTCTAAGCCTGTCGGTACATGTAACTGTGCATACCCTCTAAGCCTGTCGGTACATGTAACTGTGCATACTCTCTAAGCCTGTCATTAAATGTAACTGTGCATACTCTCTAAGCCTGTCATTAAATGTAACTGTGCACACTCTCTAAGACTGTCAGTAAATGTAACTGCGCATACTCTCTAAGCCTGTCATTAAATGTAACTGCGCATACTCTATAAGCCTGTCATTAAATGTAACTGTGCACACTCTCTAAGTCTGTCATTAAATGTAACTGCGCATACTCTATAAGCCTGTCAGTAAATGTAACTGCGCATACTCTCTAAGCCTGTCATTAAAGCATACTCTCTAAGCCTGTCATTAAAGCATACTCTCTAAGCCTGTCATTAAATGTAACTGAGTATACTCTCTAAGCCTGTCATTAAATGTAACTGTGCACACTCTCTAAGACTGTCACTAAATGTAACTGCGCATACTCTCTAGGCCTGTCATTAAATGTAACTGTGCACACTCTCTAAGACTGTCAGTAAATGTAACTGCGCATACTCGCTAAGCCTGTCGTTAAATGTAACTGCGCATACTCTCTAAGCCTGTCATTAAATGTAACTGCGCATAGTCTCTAAGCCTGTCATTAAATTTAACTGTGCACACTCTCTAAGACTGTCAGTAAATGTAACTGCGCATACTCTCTAAGCCTGTCATTAAATGTAACTGCGCATACTCTCTAAGCCTGTCAGTAAATGTAACTGGGTATACTCTATAAGCCTGTCATTAAATATAACTGTGCATACTCTCTAAGTCTGTCGGTACATGTAACTGTGCATACCCTCTAAGTCTGTCGGTACATGTAACTGTGCATACTCTCTAAGACTGTCGGTACATGTAACTGTGCATACTCTCTAAGTCTGTCGGTACATGTAACTGTGCATACCATCTAAGACTGTCATCAAATGTAACTGTGCATAATCTCTAAGCCTGCCATTAAATGTAACTGAGTATACCCTCTAAGACTGTCATAAAATGTAACTGTGCATATTCTCTAAGCCTGTCATTAAATGTAACTGTGCATACTCTCTAAGACTGTCACTAAATATAACTGCGCATTCTCTCTAAGCCTGTCATTAAATGTAACTGTGCATAATCTCTAAGCCTGCCACTCTATGTAACAGTGCATATTTTCTAAGCCTGTCATTATATGTAACAGCGCATACTCTCTAAGCCTGTCATTATATGGTACCGTGAGTACTCTCCAAGCCTTTCATTATATCATGTAACCCTGCATACGCTCATGATTTTACAATGTTGCCAGTGTTTTGTTGAAACAAAGTTGTACTAAAATAATCCACACAGCGTATCAATAACGCAATCTGAACATGTAAATAGATTGGAACAAAACGAGATTACAGAGTTTCTTTTCTGTGTTTCCGGAAACTATATGCATCCCATGTACCCATGCAGTATCCCTTTGAAGTAGGTACCTACCTCATATAGGGAAGTTTTGAACTTGAAAGTACCTCCTATACACTATAATCGGTAAATCCCAACCGTTGAAAGTGTGATAGACATTCTGGCTACAAGATGAATAATTACTTAGCCGAGATGGAAAGCAGATAACGTATTTATTTGCATGTTTGTTTTGAATTTAACACTTGTTTGACAGCATAATACAGCAAACATACCACGAGCAGATTATCTAAAAATCGTGTTTTACAAGCACATAACTCAAAACAAACCGTGTTCAGAGATACCGCAGAGTCTCGTCAAGACGTCTCCGATTTGGACGGAATTGTACCAAATTACTTGAATTGGATATATAAAGTATTTACTTAGTACTAATTAAAAATGAGAGTGTGCTATCAGCATCTCATATTATCTCAATTTGCGGATACAGACCTGCGATAGAGCATTCCAAACTTTCGGCAAATGCAGCAATCTGTTTTTGATATGAAATGGATCTGGATTCATCCTGGTCGGTCCGCCAATCAAATGCCGGACAGTCAATATCTAGCCAATTAGACCTTCAGATAGTGGGCTGGCATGGCAATTATAATAAAAATAGGCATACAGAAGAGCGTTCGGCGCACTCACAACGGCCTCAAGTCGTACATAGTGTAGCGGGAATGACGGAAAGACGCACGTGGACGAATTTCATTGAAAATAAGGTAGCAAGGGTAATTTAAAATAACAATTGCCATCTCACATTTACTTGATTCTACGAGGTTATCCAAAAGTTATACGAGTATTTTTAAAAACATTCTAGTTATCTGGTCAGTATTATAAAAATTACTTATCACTACAACATACTGCAGAATGAGATCACTAATGATAAAAAGTATGTGACTCGCAGAGGCTGCCGCTATAAAAGCGCAAATCTATCACGAATGCAATATTTCTTATCCTCAAAGTAACTGTTTATCTACTGAAGTGCCATGTTTCTTTTTTTTACTGCGTCATACTACTTGATAACTACGTGATACCGCATGACTTCTTTAAAAAGTGGACATCATCATGATAACTGCACCATAATACGTGATATCTGCTCAATACAACATGACCTCAGCTCAATACATCATGACCTCTGCTCAATACAACATGATTTCTGCTCAGTACAACATGATGTCTGCTCAAAAAAGCATAACTGCTCATTTCACCATGATATCTGCTCATTACTGTATTACAGCATTGTAGGTGCTCAATACTACACGATTACTGCTCAGTGCAACATGATATCTGCTCAATACAACTTGATATCTGTCAATTCAACCTGCTATCTGTTCAATACAACATGCTATATGTTCAATACAACATGATATCTTCTAAATACAACATGATATCTGCCTCGGTACAACATAATAACTGCTCAATACAGCATGGTATCAGATCAATACAACATGATAACTACTCAATATTTGCGCAATAAAAAAATGTTATCTGCTCAATACAACATGATATGTGCTCAATACATATGTAAACTGCTCAATACAACATGCAAACTGTTTAATACAATATGCTATCTATTCAATACAACATGATTGTTGCATTTTACTAGGCCACTACACATGATAACTTCTCAATACAACACAGCATTTTTAGCTCATTTCAAAGAACCTGTCGATGTGTTTGCTGTTATCAGCCGTTGTCCATGAACAAGATACAGTAGAGGAGAATAACTAGATCATCCTTCATGACAACTTCAAGTATAAAGCATGTACACAAATATGTGACAAAGTAAATTATCATTGGTTATAATATTCAAAGTCACAATAAATCAACATCTGATAATAAGTGCAGTTTTATTGCACTAACGTTCATGTTATGCCATGGTCACTTGATCGTCGAAAGTAACGTCAGCAATATTCAGAGCAAACTCGCCAACTTTAACTCGGTAGTACCTGATTAAACTTTTTATTCGTAATATCATACACCCAGCATGCTCATTTATTTAAACATTTATACGACAACACATATTGAACATTGCTTAGGTAAGCAGAACATGTTGGTTCAGAAAAGTGGGTGGAGAAATTGGACAATAATATGTTTTACCGTGCAAGCGGCGTCCTTTTTCAAGTTTGTCATCAAGGTATTCGCGCATTTAACTTTAAGGACAAACTATGGATATCTAAAAATAGAAACCTGGTCGATCCCATGGACACATTCAGCAATGTTTCGACAAACTATGGATATCTAAAAATAGCAACCTGGTCGATTCCCATGGACACATTCAGCAAAGTCTCTACAAACTATGGATATCTAAAAATAGCATCCTGGTCGATCCCATGGACACATCCAGCAAAGTCTCTACGAAAAGAAAATTAAACTGGTCGACCGCATGCATTTTACTGTATATTTCAAGCAACACATTTGAAGTTTCACAAAGATTCAGAAATTTTAGAGTGATCCAGAGACGCTCTTCGTTATACACACCATACAAAACAATTGTTCGATGAAACGTCTAAGGCTTTTTGGCTTGCATTACGAGTGGTAGCCTATGTAGTGATTTCAGTTTTTATTTCCTGTCAAGGTACTCAAGAAAACCATTGAACGCTCATACAGACGCTGGTACCAATATTATCATAGTTGGATCTAGATGCTTTTTCTTTATTGGCTTGCACCTTCGGGTGCTAGCCTATATACTCATTTCGGTATTTCAGCGGAAGTAATAGCTGGTACCAGGCTACGGAAGTAACCGCTTCAAGATAGACGCTTGTTTCCGTTTAGTCTGGTTTTCTGACTGACTGACGCGTGTTCTTCATTCAGCTGCCAAAGCCAAAGGCAGCTAGCTGAATCTTATATAGCTTTAGAATATGTCTATGGTTAACAGACTGTGAATCATGTAGCCGACAATAATCATGCATTACAACTTCAATTCCTAGGGAACCCGTCTAAAAAACTTGAATGGTTTAAACACATATTTTTCAATGTTCAAAGCTTGCCGTTTTATTGCCTCAAATGACGTTTTCGTAGAGCAGTCTACTAAAGTGTAGCAATATTTCCGGGATCTTCACGTCCGGGATTTTTTACGGAGCATAATGAAACTGTATTTTAATGGAATAATACCTTTTTATGGAATAATACCCATTTATAATGCGGTATTCTCGTAAATACCGCCGTGTTATACACTAGTCGATGGGTTTATTCGCTGCCTATATGGTTTTCATAATTGCACATGTAATGGTAAGGTAGCAATGAACAGTTTCTTTGAGTTTTTCACTTTGATAACACAATCTTATAATTACACATGGTAGCAGTGGGACGTCTGTTGTAATGCACACGCTAACGCACACGCATCCCTTACATGTGAACACCTGTATTTCTGTGCTGATGTGTACTTCTAGCACGTCGTGGTCCAAAGTTGAATTGTAATCAGTATGTAAGGCAAATCACGGTATTTGAACAGAGAGAAGCGAGGTCGCCTACCTTGATTCAAAATGTTTGGTAGGAACAACTGATGGTAAAACTCGGGAAGAATGTGTCTGGTTAGGGGAAAAAACGGTCGTGGCGTGTTTACGTCAACATTATTTTTTTCAATATTGTTTTAACACCCGTGACTTGATATGTTATTATGTTAAACTTCGTGTCCAGTCCCTACCAAGATATATGCTATTTCCTCTCAGCAGCTATTTTACGCTTGCGTAAAACTTTGCTTGTCTACACAGATAGACGCTTGTTTCGATTGTGTAAGTTTTCCCGCCAAAGAATGGTCCACTTCCAGAGATAGGGTTGACACGTTTGTTGACACGTTGATGCTAATTTCTTTAAATTTGATATTCCATTATTATTCAATGATTGTGTTCATGAATAGATGTAGTATTTTATGTTGAATGTCCTTCTTTTGTGTATGTATTAGTATATTTGTTTCAAATTGAAACAGAATAAATTAATAATAGAATCTAAATGTAGATTTGTCGAATTGATTTGCCTTAGCTCCACATTCACAGCTGATACGATGTAAATATCACATACTCTTCGGGGTGCCAGTGGCAGTGGACATGCATAGTGAAGCAGTCTACTGATTCGACCATGGACGGGTCCACTATTTTATGTGTCAAAGGTTATTGATATCACAAGATCGAGGCTTATTGTGTTATGCTGTTATTAGCGAAATGTTGTTATCTTAACTGTAGTGAAACAAATTATGTTATGAGATTCCCCTTTGCCCCTACCTCCTCATTATAGTTACCCAACAAGGCAAACCGTTCCTTTTAAAAGGAAACTTTTATTTCCCCTTTGTGTTAACTGTCCAGCCAAGACCGTTGGTTGATACGTTCATGTCATTTTATTTAATGCTCTTCATTTTTTTTTTTTATTTTTATATAAAAATGTAGTCTTTATGTTAAATATTAAATATACGGTTCTTTATTTTTATTAATATTGAATTTAATTTAAAATAGTACATGTAGATTTGCCGATTTGATCTACCTTCGCTTTCGCATACTCAATAAAGTTGTTCAATGGTAGGATATACCAGTTGCTGATGAACCGCAGAGAACGGGTCTAATTTTGCAAGGGTTAGACACGCTGGAGTCTATGTTTTAATTTACAAGATTATTCAATGTTTTGTCTCATGTGACGTAAACCCACCAAACTTATAGTTACCTAACACGTCAAGCCATTCCTTTTAAAAGGAAACTTTATTTAACATTGAAATTGGCGTAAATTCCTTATTCCGTATTCGAAGAAGGAAAAACTTGAGAAATGCTATTTGTATTTCCTTATTCAATAAAAATAAAAAGCATGAACAATTGTGAGTTAACATATAACATGTATAAAGTAAATGTTATATATTTATGTTATACAGAAAACAAAATCTGATGTTTTATAGGTAGTGTCAACCAGCAATGGTAATGTACATACACTATTTATTTCCTGTATTCCTCATTCACTGTCTGTGATGCGTTTATAGACTCATTTCGCCAATTAACGTAAACTGTTGGTAATGTTCTAGAGTTAAAAAAATGCATTGCATGAACAAGCCTATATGTATGTAGTCCGTGAAAACAAAAACAACAACGATAAAAGCAGAAATAACACTCAACGCTTTCAGATTCTGGCATTTAAGAACTCCAATTTGCAATAGGAAGCGTACATTTTCGCATATTTATCTTGTTCGCGCGTTACCGAAGTGTTTTGCTTTTCATCACGAAGGTAGGATGCATGTTGACGAAACATTGAACTCATAATTCAGTTCAAAACTACAAAGTGTTCACTTTCACAAAGAGAGAGAGCAATCAGGAATTTCACAGACAAACACTTCGAATTAACAGAGATCACGCGAAAGCACGTGTTAGAACATCAGTGTCTCTTACGCGATTGACGGATAATTTCTTGATGGCCGGAAGATAATATTTGCTTATCACATAATTCCACTTAAGGGCTGGTAATTAAGTTTAAAAACCCGAGATACGTGTAGTGATACTGTAAATTTACTGTAAAATTTAGTCATATATCAAAGTTTAATGTAGTGATAAAATCGATCTCCCAACGCTGTACGACTTCTGTTTATCGATTACGCTGGATAATAATTGAGAATAATTATCCAATACACTGCAATTATCTATTTTGAAATCGAGTCATCAAACAATATATTTCTAATAAGTATGTTGTATAACAAGTGTTTAATAATCGTGTCTGACTTGACAAAAAGTCATAATAAATACTAGCACGACTGGAAAAAGCATAATAAATGTATTACTGCACGATGGAATGATGATGAAATGATGAGGCATTGCATACAGGCAATTTAAAATAGCTGCTTTGTTGGTATGCTCTGCACTGTCTCTAGGCATTGCAAGCAAAGAGTTTTTTATTTCCCTTCCTCACTGATTTAAATGAAATTTGGCACAACTGTTCTTGAATGTACCTGAATATTGCTACAGGTGAACTCTGGTCTTTAATGGGCTTATGAGTAGTAAATGCATATTATAACAAATAAAAAATCAGAGTTGTTCCATTGAACCAACATGTTCATCATGTTGATGAAGTCTCTCGGCAGCCGGCATGGATCACTGGGTAGCACCGAGTGAAGCCGCAGAACCCGGGTTCGTGTCTCAACGGTGACACTGGGTTTATGGGGCGTGTCCTCGTGCATGATACTATCCTTAGTCTAGGGCGTCGAATGGGGACGTAAACAAGGCGGTCCGGCGTATCGGAGTCGATCCTCTGACACGTACAAGTCAACGTCCCAATGGGATTCGAACCCGCAGAGGTGAAAGTCGAGACAAGTTCAAACGCAGCTCTTTACCATCCCGGCCACGGAGGCTCTAGAGGCTTTCCGAACGAAGAGCGACACTTTCTGAACGAAGAGCGTCGAGAAAACAAACCTGCCATCAAAGCTTGAGACGGTATTTGGGTTTTATAATTCAGAATTCCGACAAAACGGATAAAATGTTATTTTGGGATAATTTCTAAATACTTCCTGATTTATACTAAAATTACGAAACCCTGTGCCATGAATGCATTCCGAGTCATTTATTTCGAGAAAAACACAATCGCATTAACATGAATATATTAGTAGGAAGAGGAATACGAAAAGCTGTCACTAAAATGTTTGGCAAATGACTTTGTGTACTTTTCCCTGATTCAGACTCGGTAACAGACGTTTCCGGATTAAACCCATAATCCACGGCCTGGGTTTTGCACGAAGAAAAAAGAACGATATAATACAACACGTTTTCCTAATCTATCATGATGTTAACGCCGTGATTACAATGTTATTCGGTTAGATTATTTAGTTAATTACAATGTTTCTCAGTCGTTAATTACGGCAGTAAATGTTATTGTGTAGTATTCCGAGCAAGTCGTTTATATAGAGTGTAGTGTTGCAGCAATTTCAAGTATGTTCACGCCCGGCAATCGCACCGCCTGCATTGCATCGGCAATACCGAGAGTTTAACGGAGGATTTCCGGTTATGCAGGCGTGCGATAAAAATACTCGAACTGAGGTAGGTGTCAAGATTGTGAACGATTTAATTTGCATTTAAGTATCTACTTTTTTTCCCTTAGAGGTTATAATAGCGTAAATGAGTCTCCACTGCCCTTCCATAGTAAAGTTAGAATGTTGACAACCTGTTAAAAACTCAAATCTTGTTAGAATTCTGGGAAACTTACTTTATCATGCAAATAAACATGTCTGCTATTAAACATCAACAAGGAAATAGGGGGTTTAATACCTTCTAAGAAACATTTCTTCAGTTGTATACTAACACCGGGTCAAAGGTCAACACTATTTTTACCCCTTGCAATTTCATACCCTGTCTACTTTCACTTCTCAAATTTATATAAAAAACTGTCAAAAACATGATGAGCTGCATTTTCAAATATCAACAACATGTCCAGAATACAGCCAACAAATAACAGGAAACTGCACTAAAAAAGTTTTTAAAAAAAAATAGATTAGCACTCTTTAATACAGAACTACTTTCGACTGCACCAGGCGAGCACATCCGGCTGATTTAGTGGAATATAACCTAGAAAATCGAGAAATGTCATGTGTTTGAGAATTTGTGCATCGACGACTTTAGCATGTGTGAGATCCTTCTGCCGTGTGCAATCACAGACCGAATATTAGCAGTACATTTTACATTTGGACGGCAGCCATTCTTTTAAAAAAGTACCACTAAAGGAAAAAGCTACGAAACAAATGGGCAAAGCATACTGGCATATACGATATTTATATTTATTATATATATTTAATAAAGAATACACAATTTCTGAATATATATGCTACCCATATTTTCACTGCATTTAACACGCTTGCACATTAATCACCATATATCGCACTCAGTGTAACGTTACCATATATCGCACTCAGTGTAACGTTACCATAAATCGTACCTTTAAGTTTTGATTAATAGAAATTGAACTACAGTAAACCAAATTGCTAAGTACCAACCTAAGAATATGTCAATAATATTCTCATTGTTTTGTGTATTTTGAGCTTGATTAGAGATACGGTTAAACTGCAAAATAACGAGTGTAAATCGTCTGCTCTGATTGCATTAACATATTTTAAAACTTTTAAGTCAATCTGTTTTCTTAGAAATAAGTTATAACACTTATACAACTGGGTATATAGGATTTTATTAAGTACTTCGAATTAGTGAAGCTTTCGATGTTCTTAATTCTAAAATATGCCAGTTAAAATTATTTTGACATCATGTTTTACTAGCATTACCACTACAAATGCGTTTCCAAAAGAAATTTTCGAAATATTTAATGTTAACGCTGAATTACAGTTACTTGAATTTCAAACAAAATTCAATTTAATGGGAGGTAATTTAAGATTATCCATATTTCATTTTTTTATAGACGGAAAATCTGCGATAAATGGGTCAATTTTTTATGTTTTTCTTCCTATTATTTCATACCAAATTTAAGAATGTTATATCTTTAAGCAATCTTTGACTCATGTTATGTGTTTTAAACAAAAAATAAATGTTTTACAAACTATGGGTCAAAACAAAATAGTTATCATAGCAGTACATTTTACATTTCCAAAATATATATTTCAAATAAGAAAATTAGTTAAGATACAAAAGTTGCAACTTAGAAATTTTGTTCAGTGTATATTTTCACATCACACCCATGTCAAACCTCATATAACATGTATGTAATGTTGTTAAAAAACGACACAAATATCTCCAACCAATTCCTGTAGAACCTAGCCGCAGCTACAACCTGATTTCGTTTTTCAATTCGTTTAGTTGCACAAATTTAATTAGCTATATAGTTGCATTGATTCCTAAGTATTCTGTGTGGGTTTCCCAGATCATTGCAAAATAAAACTATCACACCGTTCTCAGATGAAAATAATGTTTCTTTATCTGGCAACATCTCTTTGGCTGCCCGTTCAGCTTCCACTTCCATTATTTCGCTATCTCCACGGACAGACAGGTCACTTCCATGCTCGGAGTTACCGCAGTTATCGCGGACAATCTAGACGTGATAACTCCGATGCTCGTGTATGCGTTTCTAGCAAGTTTACGAGTGTTGACATTTTGGAAGGCTTTCAATTGCTTTGATAATTTAATTTGATTGCCGCCGTGATTGGGTCCCACAGAAACATCTTTTCATTAATTAAGACGATTGATCAGAGAAGCAGTGAATAGTTGGTATTTTTTTATATTTAAAGGGACTACAGACTATATGGAATAGTGATGTGTGTCAATCCAAATGCAAATGAAAACCGCCGTTCAGTTTCATATGAAACGTCCCTGAACCACAAGTTGCCGTCGGTTTAATTATAGTTTATAGTTTTGTCAGTAAAACTCGACGACTCGGGTGTTATTTTTTTTATTGTTAAATAATAAATATTAATTCATATTTGGATTATATTGCTATCAGCTGTACGTATAATTATAATTGAATTGAATTGGGTTTTTACGGCGCACCAACACAATAAAGGTTATATGGCGCCAAACAGGGATGAACACGCCAGGCTCATCCTCCATTTACATCTAGATAAAATATGGAGAATGGGCCTAGAACCTTCTAACCTGCAGAATTGCAGAGTTGCTGCACATTCTAGTGTAGGCACTCCATTTACGATGGAGCCACGTTTTCACGTGAGCCTTAGAGCATCATATGCATTATAAAATATAAATAAATAATGCATATGATGCTCTAAGGCTCACGTGAGCATTATTTATTTATATTTTATAATGCAAAAACTAGCGGAGTCGTCAAGTTTTCCAGACCAAACTATTTGATTAGCAATAAGAAAACTATGGTGGCTGATATGTGCCATCTCGTCTTTGCGTTATTTCGCGGCTTATTTCGCCACGAAATAACGCCGAGCGAAAAAACGCCGGGCGATAAGACGCCGGGCGAAATAACGAAAAGACGAAAAAAACGCCGGGCGAAATAACGAAAAAAACGCCGAGCGAAAAGACGACAAATAGTCAAAACGCCGGGCGAAGACGTGAAACCGGCACGCGAAAAGACGACGTTTTATACATTTAAATTTTCGCTATTTTGTGTGAAGTTTTTTTGTTTTTTCGTTATTTCGCCCGGCGTTTTTTCGTTATTTCGCCCGGCGTCTTTTCGCGCGGCGTCTTTTCGCTCGACGTTATTTCGCAGCGAAATAACGAAAAGACGAGATGGCACATATCAGCCACCATAGAAAACGGACGATCATTGGACATAGTTTAGAGTATATGCATATTGAACATTGCCTATGCATATTGAATATGAAACTGAGACAAAGCATGATGGTTTTATTCATATTTGGATTAACAGTCCTACTTCTACCAGGTCACCTCCGGTCCCTTTAAAGGGACACATTCATTATTAAACCAGTATCATTTTGTTTTTAAACCTGCTGACATATAGTTTGGAGATTTTAATTTGTCTTCGTTATTCTACCGTAGGGTTTAATATACAGTATTGGTGCAATATAATCAACAGTTAGTAAAATGTGTTGCGTAGAAACAATGTGCTTGAACTTTACAATTACTCATATTAATATGCTAATATGCAACACAGACCTAATTATTAATATGTCTGTGTATGCAAGTTATGTAGTAAAACTGACAGGAACTAGCGAGCTAAAAAGAACAGAAAAAAATAACCAGTCCAATATTTTGGTAGAAGAAGAAGCGTTTATTTCCTCGTCATAGGTCAATTGGGGTCGAGGCCATCCCTAATTAACCGTACATAGTTGCATACATAATTAGATGACCCGTGAGCAAATCTAAATATATAACATACAGATATTAACATTTACGGTCAATGGCAAGAACAATGATGCAGCATATACATGTATATATTATACAACAAATGGGTATGAATTTATAATGTATATATGATTTCGACTTCAACGGTAATACTTTAGATTGATCAAGTTATAAAACACATGAGAATGAGACTTTTCGTAAATATTTACCAGTCAATTTTCCAATTGTAAAACAGTAAATGTACCTTAACAACAGGAGAGCTAATATTAATTCGTTTCTTAATGATATATACTAAAAGGAAAAAGAAACGCATAATCAAAACATTGCCTATACTACACTATTATATACTCATCATTCCACGTAATATTCCAGATATATCTCAACGTGTTGAGATATATCTCAACGGGTTTTGTACAAAAAAGGTCTACAGCTAATTACAGAAAGGACAACTCTGTCATGTAGTAGACCTTTTAATCAAAGTATACTTTGTTACACGAAATTCATAAATGTTGAAGTTTCGCTTGAAAAAGTCAAGCCATTTTAGTATTGTGTTTAATGTTAAGAGATTGCAACGTTTAAAGCCTAAGTTTGCTTACCGGCTTGAGGCAAATGATAATGAAACTTTAAAGCGGTAACCATTGGGGTGTTCGGTGTGTTTAAACGTTCTTTCTAAAAGGACAGGCCTAATGTCGCCCTGTACCATTCGATAAGCAGTAGCATATTAAACATACAATGTATAGCGGAAACAACCGTTATGCGTTCTTTTTCTTTTCAGTATATTACTTAATCAATTTGGCCGTTCATGCTAGATTTGATTTAAACATATTTATAAAAAATGTGCCCCTGAGAAACAAAGTAGCATGAGAGATGTAAGTGCGGGCAACAACATAAACAAACAACACGTTTACTGGACACATTCAATTAATTTTTAAATACAAGCTTGACAACATAACTCAACTCACACGCAATTATTGATTCAATGTAACATCTCAAGCCAAAAACGAACAAATTGCGAACCGGTTTCGTTGTTTTTTTGTCTTATAAATCTATAATACATCTAAGACCAAGCTGCATCTACAAATACGAAAGCAAGTATAACGAGGTAAACGCATACAGCAGCAAGAACCATGTTAAACCCGAATTAAGCGCACAATGAGTCTACTTGACACACTCAGTTCCAGTGCGATTGCCTTGCATGTAACTCCATTGCATGTCGTATCAAAAACTCACTGACTTTGTAATATAGATTGCAATGTTATAGTTATAGTAGCAATCTGTTGCTTGCAACTATTCCAAAAAATGATCAAAATCTGTATCTTACATTGTTCTTACAAATATAATTTTAGACATTGCCTTAGAGTGTTTAGAAGTTGAAGAAAAGCATGCGATGTTACGCTAATGTTTCTTGCGTGCCGTAGCGCATACCGGATACGGTTATCCGCGTTTTACACTGGAGGTGGAAAGCCTGATCTTAAACATCATGAACACGGGGGAAGATAAAAGTCGGGGGAAGATAAAAGTCGCGCCATGATATCAACAATGACAGATGCATGACGTCATTGTGTAAATAAACATGCAAAACATTAATAGTTGACGAGGTAAACGCACAGAATGTAGATGGTATGCATGAATAAGAATCAATCATGGGTATCCGGTTCAGATAGGGAAATTCCAACACTCGGTATAACTGTTTTAATCGGAACCCCGGAAGAGCCGCGGTTTCAGTAAAAAACAGTTATGCCTCGTGTTGGAATTCCCTAATTCACCGGATACGCATGAAAAATTCTTATATTCTATGCAATTTGAATATATTCAAATCATACTTAATCCGTTCTGCAATAGTTAAAAATACATACTTTTACTTTATTATTGTTGTCGAAGGATATACATATATACTGAAAGGAAAAATAAACGCGATACGGGAATTCCCGCTTTATATTGTATGTAGAATATGCTGCTGTTAATGGAATGGTACATGACTATACGTAAGATCTTTCATTTCGGAAAAAAGACTAAAACAACAGGTAGCACAGCAAATAGTATTCCTGCAAGGTTTCATTATTGACAGAGTACGCGTTTGGTGTAAACTTAGGATGCAAAATTTTGCAAACTCTTTACGTTAAATACAATACTGAACTTGCTCTATTTTTCAAAGAGGAACTTCAACATTTATGAATTTCTTGTTACAACGTGTACTTCGATTTAAACGTCTACAACATCACAGTTGTGTCCTTTCTCTAACTAACTGCAACTTTTTTTTTTACAAAACATCTTAAGATTTCTTTGGAATATATATGGAATTAAGTGTGCAGTATATACAATATATAGCGGAAATTCCCGTGTCGCGTTTCTTTTTCCTTTCGGTATATATACATGTTAAATAATTAACGTATATCTTAAAGTGGCATGGTATAAAAACACATCTGAGGTACATATGTGATGGATTGATCAAGGTTGGCATGTGCCCGTTTACATTAACTAAACGTATACTTCTTGAATTTTATTTCAAACTGAATTCCAGGACTCACCAAAGTTAGTTTGTAAATCATAATATATTGTATATTTGTGAAGTTTAAACCTACCAAGCAGTCCTATGTTTTAGAATTTAGATGAGAGAAAATGAAAATTGCAGACTTTCGGCGCTGGAAGGCCATTACGCAATGGTAGTTTTATAAAAGACATGCATCTATTACGCTCCGACGGGGCATTAATGAATCTACACAAGTTTCGGTTTATCTACATTTGAGTTTAACATGAAATAGCTCTGGTTTTACAAAATCAGTTCTTGTTTCATGCCCCGTGGTCTGTCGTTATATGAAATTTATAGTATATTAAATGCAATAACTCGCGATTTCCCAATACTCTGGTGATTTTTAAACATAATTCCTTCAATCAATTCCAAGTCGTCAGTCAATTATAAAATGGAAATCCGTTTAAAATGTCATGATAAATCCAAGAGTTCAGGTCCCCGTGGGACTAACTGTCACGAATATGCAAATTAGCCAAAATAAGCCGCATGCTGTTTTCATTATGTCTAATTTATTGCATATTAAATCGTTACATCATTCACGAAAAACTCAGAGCTCGTCTAGAGAGGTCGATTTTAGCTGTGACAATTTAAAAAATGACTACAACTAAATATGTTTCTACTAATAATTACTACAGATACTGCAACGGCAGACAAACCGGCTTTATGTTTTTGTTTCCCCAAAAATTGTTTGGAAGGCATCGCTGTTTATCAGTGAATATAGTGATTAACCCGACAGAGGTTTTATAAGACATCTTTTTAAAAATAACGGATTTTCGTAAAGTCGTCAAATGTTATATATGAAATAGTATAGCCACGTATTAATACAAGGCTGAGGTAATTTAACTTAAGGTGTACCAACATCAGTTGCATATAAAACATAATCCCTCGTTTTATGTCGGAAAGGGGCATTATAAATGGGGCGGGGTGGGGTGGGGTGGGTTTGGGGTGGGTAAAGGTGTGTAGGTGGGGTGGGGGTGGGGTGGGGTGGTAAATGTACCATTTCTATTCGAACTTGTTTTTATAATACGTGTATTTATATGTTTTAATCGATTATTGATGATTTTTTCCAGTTTTCACATATATGCATACACTTTGAGAACAACTTCCAATGAAAACAGCTGTAACCTGGACCTGTTTAGTAAACAAACAAGAACTTTCTTACATGTCTTTTGACTGCTCCTTTTCTGGTGATTTTTCAAGTGCAAATCTAATTTTTTTTTCTGTATGAAAATTACACTGCTGAATTATTCATACTTGAATTGAAGTTGCAGCAATTCATTAATATGTGACATTTTAACACTGGTGTCAATGAGGAAAGATATTGGTGGTGTCACACCTTCAAGATACATGATTGCCACGTGTATAGTAATTTAAAACACCTATACAACTATCTTAAACTAAGAAACTGAATATGAAAACTTTATTTAATTATATGTTTTATTTAAAAAAAACTTAAAATAAGCTTCATAAATATTGGCCATATCTGCAGTTCATGGGAAAATAAAAGTAATTACATGTTTATTGTAGTGAAATGACTGAGGAGGAGACGTATGGTGCTTGTAGCTTTAAAGGTTATAGTCCCTCCGCCTTTTAACCAATACGACGCCCTAAAGGTATATATACAATAAAGTCTAGACTGTAGCAAATGCAGGAAACGTATGGTGTAGTTATATGTAGAAATAAATACGGATAGCTCCCTCCCACCTAATCACGTGTTAGATCTAAATAAAGTGTTTATATATATTGATGATATTATATTGACTGTTCCATTGCTATTATTGTATATTTGACTTGGTTCAGAGATATAAGAAGTAGTTTATTACGTCTCTGGTCGATTCCACCGCTGTTTGCTTTATGTGTAAACCTTTGTGAAATGAAGATAAATTATTATATGCTCGGTTAACAACTTCACTGTAAGGGGTGTAGCTGGCCGATATTAGGTTGTAGACCCAATCAGTTGAGAACCGCGGATGCTAAGATGGTATGGGGCATGCTTCCCCAGATTATTAAACGTAAAATGGTGCATTCTTAGGAGTTTGGGAGACATTTTTCGGAAAATAAACAGAACACCAAAATCGATTATATATTTTACAACAAAATCCTTCGCCCATCTTACCCCAATTCATTTTTAATGCATTTTTAATTATTTTGTTTTTAGATAGAATGCTTAGATCTGGGAAAAGGTTGTAGGCCCGGGCCGCTGTTAGTTAAACATCCTATAAATTCGCCTCCATATTCATTCATATATGACGTGTTTTACCATGGATCATTACGTGATCCCACCTTAATTCCTTAAGCGGTGGGAAGGCTTATATTGGCAAGATTATATAATGGATATTTCGGCAATTAAACACGTTTAAAAACACTTTTTACTGACAAAATGCGATAACCTGTTTACAAATACCTATTAAATGTTTTAATTTAACAACATGCAAGCTTTTTACGCCTTAATAAAGGTTTTATTTCATACCCCAGCCAACCCCATTTTCGCTTCTTGGAGAAGCGGTTGGATGGGGTATGAAAGTTAATACTCGGACCACGTAATGTATATACATGGCTATATCTGAATAGATGTACACGTGACAAGCTAAACGTTTAAAAGGAATGTCATTTTTATCACTGGCATATCGTTCTGTAAACAAAAGACGAAACCTAATCATAATTAGCTTCATAAGTCACGGGCAAATCCTCCTTTTCACGTCAGCGAAATATTAAATGCTAGATTTTATAAAGATTTCAAGCCCACATACTGAACGCGTATTACATATCAAAGTATTTATTAAGATAAACATTGTTTAGGTCTGGGTCTAAGAATATCAACCTTCAAATTTACAACTTATGCTTTTTTTTATTTACTGCTCCATGCATTAGGAACTGCTGTTATTAGCTTAGTCACATGATCATTATACACGGAATTGAATTGAATTGAGGTTTTAAGGCGCACCAACACATACAAGGTTATATGGCGCCTACCAGGAGTGAACATGCCAGGCTCATTCTCCATGTACATCGAGATCAAATATGGAGAACGGGCCTAAAACCTTCTCACCCTGAACTGCAGAGTTGCTGCAAATGCTATTGTAGACGCTCCATTTACGCTGGAGCCACGTTATTGTTTTTCTGCCACTGCTCTAGCGATATGAGCGAGATGGCACCTGAAACAATGCAGGGGTCATGATGGAGACCTTTAATGAGCATGAACAAAAAATGATAAAATGAACATGAATTCGGGCGGGTTTTACCCCCTCTGCCTTCCCCTCCAACGGGATCTGCAGTGGAAGCGGACCATAGGAGCCTAGGAAAGGCGCACAAGGAGTCAACCATCGTCACATTTTTTTGCAAATTAACGTAAGAATCGTCGTGCTTTATGAGAAGAATTTTATATTTAAAAAAACATCCGAGGTAAAATTACAATATTTTAATAATTAGTTGTCTTTTCCCATGTCTTATCATCATGAATATACAGGATTAATAAACCCAGAACCATATTTAGGCCGATAGAGCCTTGAAGAGTTCTGACAAAGATTTTACAAACCATAATGCAAAGCAAATCATTAGTGAAATATTATATATTCTATGGCTTATACATGACGTATAATGCATCGGATATATTGCAATGTACGGACTGTTGTGTATTGTATAATTTTACTCTTTTGCACAACTTGTAGAGTCCCCTTAGATTTTTTAACTATAACTTGCATCTGTGCAAATTATTCGAATAGTTCAAAACAAATTGTTTTTGAATATTATTAAAGATTGATTAAATTGCCCCAACGATGTACTAGCTTAAAGCTAATGCAAACGAAGACAAATTTAAAACTCGAATCTGTATAAACCTTTTTTTAATATATGCCAGCACTGGCAGTTTAGTAAAAACGATACTGATTTAATAAATCGAGTTGCTATTTTTTAATTCTTAACAAATACTTCAAGATTGCCTGTGTTCCGGTAATACCCTGAAAGGGGGTTCACACGTGCAGTATTTGTCCGTGTGTAGACATCCCACACGTATTACAAAGTTTTTTCTTCCATTTATTTTACCATAAGCGCTATTCGAACAATTTTTCACAGCACATGTCAAAGCCATTTTTCTTTCTATCTTTTGTTTTTACTCGCAATTCAGTAACAGTACCGGAACTCAGTCTGTGCACATGTTCACTTCGGAACTGTCAATCGGTTTATTACAGGTATACAGGAAGTAAATCACTGTGATATTCATGCCTGGTATAGTAGAAAGGAGTTCCCAAAAATATAATCCCTAACTTTTTTTGCGATATAGGGAATTTTTGTGTATTTAAGGCCTGTTTTTCTGGCTGAAATGACTTTATTGACTTGTGAGAGCTAAGAACCATTTGCATGGTTGTATGATGATTTTATTTATCAACTTGAAAGTTTTGAAAGTGAAAGTAGAACACATTATCAGGTGCCGAATGAATGCAGTTTGTTCAAGGTGTCAACAAAGATCAGAATTTTCTTTTCTTATATGCCACATAACCTTTACTATTCTCAGCAGTTTTCTAGAGAGGAAGGTCTCATGACTAAGAACATGTAAGTGAATCTCGGTCTGGTGGGTGTGGGGGAGGGGTGGGAGGGTGGGGGGGGGGGGAAGGGGGGGGGGGGGGGGGTGGTGGGCAGAGGATGCTTTGGCCCCCTTCCAATAATTTGAAGAAAAAATGGTTAGCGCTCAAGAAGTACTTTTTCCCTGTATAATGTTGTAGTTTTGGTGTAATTGAGCGTGGATAACGTTTTTTGTTGTTGTTTTTATCCTTGTCAAAAAAATTGCGAAAAAGTATGCCCCCCACCCCCTGTCTCACCCCAACCCAAATAATTGAAACATACTTTTTTTTATTGTCAGATATCTTTTTCAAAACGTTTGGCCCCCAATACCTACGCCCATGATCAATTCGCGTTTTTTCTATGCAGTTAGCGACCTGATGAGGTCGTGAGTTACAGACGTCTGTCGCGCGTGGGTTCGCTCCCCGGCGGAGGCATGTCTGATTGGAAACTTCTTCCTTTATCTTTCTGAGGTTACTGTCCCAATCTAACCTGGGGTAGTAGAACACCATTTCATTTGTTGTATACCATTACGTCATAAAACATTACATCCATCCCGAGCATATACGGCTGTATTGTCGCCAAACGTGGCACCAAGTTTGTCAAGGCTTGTGACACATTGTCTCTCAACAGTCTGTAATGACCGCTCTGAGTTGCATAAATGCACCTAAGATGTGTCACAGAGGTGTCTGCTGGGAATTCTATTCAATTAGTAGGGCATAATTACGTCTTGCACACTAATTACGAGTTTTATACTGATGTCAAAAAGGCGCGAAAAAGGCTGGCAGCAATTTTAGCTCGCTCGGATGTCTCTTGGCTGTCAAATACGAAGTCGAGCATCTCAGCTATATTGTAAACAAGTAAACGTAAATAAGAAATTGTATGCATGTAAACCTCAACGTTCTTAATCATAGTTGATGAAAACTAAATAATGATAAAATCATATACTAGTAATCAACGATTCAACTTATTTTTCAAAACATTAAATTCGTAGTCCAAAAAAATAAATTATATTGATTTGTTTTCATTTGGTTGGTTATCTTCAGTTCTTGACAAACTATACTTACATGTAATGATAGGAATCGATCATATTTCTTTCACCAGGTCAGTAGACAAATTATAAACGACGATTCGATGCTCCAGTTTTGGGGTTTGGCCTGGCTGGTTAAAGCCGTTTATATTATGTCTATAAAGTTTGGATTCTCAAAATATGTAAGTTACGTAAGCTAGAGCGCGTGAACGGTAGCAAGCATATTTCACTACCGTTCATGAACAGTCTCAGTCAAACCGAGTCTGCACTGTTTGGTATTTATCGTGTTCGTTCGTTTCCAAATGTCCACTCTCATTCTCTTTTATATATATATATACTCTGTAAAAGACGTTTTTGACCATGGCAGTGTTCGAACCCCTACAATGATCGCTGAACTATGACATTCGACAATAACGCTTATTATCTCAGTTGATAATTCACAATAGATCAACAATCAACAATAATTATCGTTTACAATGAAAGTTTGCGAAAAAATAATAATCTTGTTACTCGAATGTGTCCGTAACTGTTACTTTGTATGGACTTTGCAACATTTTTTACAGACCCTTTGTGTTCGCGATATATTTTTTAAATCAAATCTTGTTTGGAATTTAATGTCTTTGGTACCAAATTAACCGGGTAGGGTAGACCTTGGTTACTAAAAAAAGATACTTAAATTCTGTCCACTAGTTTTATTTTTATATGACTTTATATACCCTGGTCCAAAACCTTTTTTACCGAGTATATATATATATACCTCGTCGTCAATAGGTCATTGTGATACAATTTGCATGTTGATGTCGGAATAGGGACTTTAAAACTAAGTAGGTACAATTCGTGCATGCATACAATAATGTTTAAACTATACAGTTCACAAAACTTTACTCTGTGCATATGGTATATATGGGGACCTCGGATTTAACTCTCATCCGAATGACTGGTCAGGTGGGAAAAAACTTCAAAGCTTCAGCATTTCAATAATTGATCTATTTCGG
This sequence comes from Cyrtodaria siliqua, assembly GCA_037043455.1. NCBI lineage: Eukaryota > Metazoa > Mollusca > Bivalvia > Adapedonta > Hiatellidae > Cyrtodaria > Cyrtodaria siliqua. Next base: position 29,334 of record JAWPHD010015228.1, on the reverse strand, counting down.
CATGGGCTGGGATAGATCTAACGATTCCTGAATCACTAAGACGCTGACCATTGCACTACGGCGTCGCTCAACATGGCGCCGGCAATTCTCAATTGTGTTTTGTTCCAGTTGCTTTTAACGCTATGTATTGTTTATAATTACATATGAGTATGTCTTCCGGCATTCAGAGTTGACCAATGACAGTACAGCTTTACTGCGGATAATGCGCCGCCTTCTAGGTGTTAACATGATGACCATCTTGTCAAGAAGTCATCATAGCCATAGCTCGTCGGCGACGCTTAATTGTTATTATTATGATGTGTATTTATTTATTTATTTCAGAAGGTGTATGCTGTGGATCTAAGACAGTTTATTAAAAATATGCGACGACTATTGAATCAAATAAAAACATAAACAGAAAATAAGGGAATCCAGTTGGTGCCATGACTAGAGGAAAACGTTCATAGAGATGCATCGTACGACAAATGGTATGGCAGCAATAAACCCAGCAATATAGGGTTTAAATAAAAGCTGGTAATATTATTTAAAAAACATCTTCATGACATGACCATCAGAAAACTGGGTTTGGACCAATCTAAACTACCATTAAGGAAAATCTGAACATGGTACACTTCTCCAGACTCAACATCTGGCAAATATTCAATAACTGGATTGAAAAATCTTTGTTTCTTTGCTCCAAATCCTTCGAATTATATTGTTGTATTCCTGCCTAGAAGGCAACGCAAACGTGGATGGTTTCTACTTTTTCATTGAAGCAAATGCTTTAAATTGGACCGAAGATAATTATGTGACTAACTAAAATACGCAGACTCTGTGAGCGTTGTGACTTGACCGTATCAAGGTAATATACTGACCACACAGTTAATTACGACAACAAGTGAACACATTACTGACCATATGGAGCTGTAATGACATGATAAGGGCCGTCATTCAAACCTTGTGGTCAGTATCGTTCTTGGCGCGCGAGTCGGACACCATAGGGAGAAATTAACTACCAGAAAATGGCCTATCTTTCGTCTCCAATTGATTGTTTGACAGATAGAGAAATTAAACTATCAGGCATAGCCTTGGGAGACAGTTTGTGACCCTTGGGCAACTTTAATTTAAATATTGACCATAAATCTTCAGGTAATTATAGAAACATGTTAATCTGTCTTCTGTGTTGAAGGATGTGGTTATGGTTTGTAATAACATTCGAAAATCAAAAAAATCATTTGCTATAATCTGTCAGTACTTAACGTGTTCTTTTAATTATTACATAAGCACGTGTAAATGAAAGCGTAGTGTTTTAACTTTTGTTGACTAACTTTCTCACAAAATGAGCTTTGTCCATTGTGTTTATATATAATTGTAGTACATGTATAGACAGCATCTAGCATGGGGTCCTGTCTGTAGCTTAACCCTTAACCCGCTAAGCACGACTCCTTTGTTGTCCATTGTAAACCCAGATAAGCATGTAACTCCAGGCTGATCACAATGACCGGCTGCTGATCAGTCATTTCCCCCAAAACACCCCTTTGTCACATAAATGGAATGGTCTTAATTCTAAGAAAGAACAGTCCATTATATATATGTAGCAAGTTAAACGGGATACTTTAGGGGTTTTCTAATTCTAAAAAGATGTCCCATCCATGATACTAATGGCATATCAATCGAAATGAGGGGTTAGCAGCATGTTGCTCAGTTCTAAAAGTTGAATTCACAAGAAATGATTGAGGAAATCAGGCGAAAAATGCTTTATTTTTCTTAAGTGAATATCAAGTTTAGGCTATTTTTTATTTTATTGTTTGGCGCTTTAGAAAAGAAATTATCAATATTTGACAAGTTTAGGTCAAACGTTAAACCACCCCCAGCCTGATGTACCCGCTTTAAACAAATCTAAAAGATTCATTAAAAAACTACATAATAATAGACTATCGATTGAAGTTCGAATTGTTTATTTGATGAATTAAGATAAACATGAAAATATAACATATGTTATTTTAGACATCAGTATAAAATGCTACTCTCTCCTGACAGCAACTACAGACATTTAAATTTAAAAATAACAGAAAAAGAAAACTTAGTGATTTTCATTGCGGGCATAAACAATGAAAGCTGGTCAACACCTACAGTTGGTCAGAAGTTATCTAGAAATCTACTAGCGTAGAACATATAACGTAAAGAGCAATAGGTTTTACTTTTTAAAAAAATGAAAGAAAGAATTTAAATAAAATTAAAAGTGGTAGTACATGTTATGGGAATAATGGATGTAATTTACAAAGAACTTTAAGATTTTTCTCTTGTTTCCAGGGAGATAAAAAAATAATGCGGAAATGTATCATGCATTATAACACACATAACAACTAACATACGTCTTCATGTTGGAAACGTTACCGACATATGATATTTAAAAAAACACACGTTAATTTTGAAGTATCTATTTATTTACAATACATTAAAGCATTAAAATTAACGCCTTATTTCATTAATCCTGCATCATTTTGACTTTAAAAAAGCCACACTGCAATGTTGATGTGCTCGTTCGTTTTTCTCACAGACATATTAGTAAACAGATAGGAAACTTCCTATCTTAACCAACGAAGTAACCAAAATATCATGTGACACCTTAACTTTTCCTTCTATCTCCTCTCTCAATTATTCACTGATTTTGATGAGAATACATTGAAAGACTCGCAGTGAATAGCAAAATGGGATTATAATAAGTTATCTTTATTTGCAAAAGAAGACATTGTATAAAAGATGTTTAAAGTTAAAAATGTCATCATTTTTCGATTTTCTCTTAAAAATCAAGGTTTTGACATAGTCAAAGTTTCCGTCAAACTCCTTTTTTGCTCTAAATGTAGGAGTAAGAACAATATTATCATTGGAAAGAAAATTAAATTTGTGATGGGATTTGGAATGAATGAAACTTGTATCTATAAAACTCTTTATAATATGTGTGTTTAAAGTTGGGAAATATTTTGTGAAATTTTCGTACTGTGCCACGTGAAATTTAGATAATTTAGGTAGTGTCCAATCTATCTGTTATTAGGTCTGTGGTTTTTCTACATAACTTGAATATTTAAAGCTGCATAAACTGTCACTTTTAGCTTATAAATCACAAACTTACGTCGACAAACATTACACATCTACCATTATGGATTATTTACTAGACAGAAACAAGGTCTTGCCGGCATTCAATAGCGGTACAAAAACATAATATAACACTTCGTGGGATTGAACTCCAAGCTCACACTAAAATTACACTTGCTGGTAAGACGGAGGCGTTCCCGACTGAGCTTAACGTGACGCAGAAAACCTAATGCGCTAATGAATATCGAGTGAGCAACAGAAATGTAAATACTGCGGTCCCAACGATGTTTATAAACAATAAATCGTATTATTTCTTCAAAGAACGAGTTTATTACAACATACTTATTTGGGCCATGCTCATGTTTCCATGTATACATTTCACTGAATAAAAGTCAGACAGTTATTTGTTTAAGCTTAATAAATGAATGAATGGTGTTTTACGGCACGTCGACACATAAATAGGTCAATTGTGCGCATAAACTGATGAAAGATGAAGAAATGAAGTAGTAATTAAAAATTAATGTAAATAAATAAAGATAAAACTATTTACAAATAAGGGTGTCTATTTAAGTGTCACTGTCTATTTAAGAGTCAATATTTAATTGTTATGTAACTAGTTCAAAGCAACTAGTGTTTGCATATTATTAGTTGTTGATTGTATTGCGCTAATAATAGGTTTAAAACTATGGTGGAATAACGAACATCCAAACTGTATTACCTTAATTGTTAATAGGTTTAAAGTCATACTGATTAAAACATTTAATGATCAGGCTCCTGCTTATCTTAAAAATACGCTTACTCTTGTTTCAAATGTACATATGCGAAATTTAAGATCATCCTAAAAACTACAACTATATTCCCCCAGACAGAATAGTGAGTTTTTCAGAAAATCGTTTGCCTATTCAGGTTCTAAAGTGTGGAACTCACTTCCTCACCATATAAAAAATGCCCAATCTGTTAATCATTTCAAAACATTGCATTTACAGTGGATTAACCAAACCATATAATAATGATTAAGTCTTGCAACACAATTTGGACATATTTCCGTTACTGTATGCATTAATATACTACAATTCATTTTAAATGTATATCACATATCTTTGTAAATATTGTATAATATATATTGTTGAGGGCCTATTACGTAAATAAACACACTCCGTTAAACGTTTCATCTAGAGCATCTTATCAATTTAATTGTGTAACTGATGTACTGCGTTGATACAGTTTGTTAGCTACCCAGGAAAGTGGGTGGTCTGCCTCCACCACAAAAAATCGACCGTCATATATAATCTTACCTGTAAAACACCACACAAATCAAATAAAATTAAGTTATTTAAGTTGGGTCCCCACCTCCTTGATAAGGAAGACGTGGAAGACGGTCTATAGACCTTGGTATTACACAAACACGCACGCACTTACGCACGCCCACTTTCCTTATTGATAAAGCCGACACAGGCACGGCATGGTGGTTATGCTATTTTTCCCACAGGCTTATCAACACTTGATCTTAGATTATTAAGAGACGCCCACAGAGATGGGAAGGATACATAGGAATCCGGGTACCGGTCTCTATTCGTACTATCGCATATTATTCTTTAACGTGCTCGGAAGATAGACTCAGATACACGGGACTATCCGATGTACATCCATTAAGACAATTTAGGAAACTCAGTTGCATCGGTGAGGCCCGAATCGGTGAGCCCCGGATACAAAGTCACTGATCCGCACCGTCTCCACAAACGACGCCGTAACTGCAAACAATCGCAGATTTGGAGCACGTTTAGTTTTCCGTCTATAACTATTAAAAAAAAGTACCTAGTTTTACACATGTTATTTAATGTAACCTCGAAATTAAGCCGCTTATTCGTAGGCCTACATTGTCGCTGCCCAAGATTGCTGAAATATGCACTGCAGGTGCATACAAAACAAAATAAACACCAAAACAAAAATCGATGTTTTTATGTGCGCACAGAGATATCCAATTTTATACAAACTAGATCTACCACCTCTAAAAGAACAGAGCAGTTATTGCAGATTAATTTTTTCATTTTGGATGGGAAGGTATCTCAAGTTGCCAAACTTAACGCGAATATGCGATTAGAGTACAGGCAGATGTTCGTATTAACAATATCGAGTAGGTCCCGGGGATCACAGGATACCCGGATATTGGCGCACTTCGATATCGACCCTCTTTCGTAGCGTTCTCATAACCAAACATATTTCTGTTTATCCCTGACAAATTGACAGAAAATTAACATTAACTGAAAAATAGTATCTTATTCTATTTTGAATAATCGTTTATTTAGAAGTCAATTTGCATTTTCGCCGTTTGTGTTTTACGTTTAATTAATTGTGCAAGGTGAATACGATGAAAAAATGCTTTGAGATATAATTTCATTTTTCTATCAATTATCTTTTTGATTGTCATAAGCGATTGCCCGTGGTTAATGTAGCAGAAATGATACGGGAGTTATGTAATGCACGAGATTTGTTTTTCAAATGGAACACTGTCAGAGTCGATTAGCCACGCTGTTGTAACTGTCGAAGTGTAAAAGGCGGAAATAATTTTCGTTTTATTACGCAATTGACGAATTCGACCGTAATCATAGATACGGCTGGACAGGTGAAAACAATACATGTAAGCGACCGTTTAATGAAAACTGATGAGTTGGCGAATATAACATTGAAGAAAACCCCTAGTCAATTTTCTAATTTTTCACTTTAATACCTTCAGTATTATCGCCTAATGTATAACAGAAATAGCTAATTTTAATGTGTTTTCTTTTGAATTTTATTCTAAAACACTGTTTGTATGATAACAGTTCCAAATAATGATAAATCATTTCTGGCGCGTTTCATTTCTGATTCAATGCGTTAACATCCTTACACTTAGATTGCGTTTTTTTATTTTTTATAAATTCTAATGTATATCATTTAACAGATTCTCTTTTCTATTACAATGCATCCTTGGCAGGGATGATAACGAGGCTGCGTTTGGAATCGACTCCGCCTCTCACCGATGCGGGTTGGAATTCCACTGGGACCTGGATTGAAGTGAGAAAGTGTCGGTTCTTACGGATGGCGGGAGGTATACGTTACTGGTTCTACCCTAATAAAAGTGGGTGGTTTGCTTGCACCACAAAACAATCAACCGTCATATATCGTTTAAAATGAGTTGAAAATGACGTAAAACACCATTCAATCAACCTCTTTATGTAACAGTGCTTACATTCTGTTACTACACTTTCATCGTTAAGCAAAATGGGTGGGTGATTGCTTTAATGCGTATTTTACGTAATGTACAAGATTATGGTTAACGATAGCAATATGAGTGACACAACACATTGTAGGCTATGATATGTTTATACGATAAATCCATATAAAATCAAACAGTATTTTTGGCCGTTTAATTTGCTCAAAAACAGAAAATATATGTCATATTATATTTAAAAAGACAACAACTTACAACTTGTGTTATTGAATTACACTTATATTTGAATTGAGGTTTTCCTTTATATTTTGAAACACTTGTACTTGGTGTTACTATATGTACTAGTGTTGTTGCAACGAATTAACTATTATAACTAAATTGGTCTTAAGAAAGTGTGTCTACATTTTCAACAGTCTGTATGTTTACATATCGTACTAGCAGCGTACACTGAAGTTTGTGTATCGTCACGTGTACTAAGGTAAATAATTGATCACGTAAATCGTTTGCATTCTTTTCTTCTTCTTTTTAATAAATCATATGGATTTTTTTTTATTTCTTGTATAAATACTTATTATTTAGCTTAAATATCTAACCGGTATTTAGTTTTTAATGTTTACTATTGCAATATATACACCTCATTTAAGAACCGTGTTTAGATTTTGGCCATTTATTAAAGTGCTGTAATTGAACAATTTACTGTCTTTTTGCAATTTTTAAGTTTAGTTAATTTAAACATATTTTATTACCAAAGTACGATGCAAGTACGTGTACGGGCCACAAGTGCTACCCACATTAGTTACGGCCTTCCCTATAATGGAATTTTAACAAATATAATGAATGGCTATTGCCATCAACACGTATCAGTAAGCTGGATTAACTACACATCTTTAGTTGTATTCTGTTACAGTTATTATGTTACACGGATGTATTAACTATTTATATGAATATGAAATCCATAATATTAAAGATTAAGCAAGTATTACTGTTCTATTTTGTGGTCCTTACATTATTTTGAGGAGTATAATTCGAATAATGTTTTGTAGTTAACGATGCAAACTTTTGTTGACATGTGCTGGATGTTCGGATTATTAATCTGTATTTCAGAGACACGTACACACGTGCATGTAATAATCATGATGTTATATACAACGAGCCATAACAAATATTTTTAAACTAATACGAGATTTTTAAAATTCAAGAAATTTCATTGCAAAATGGAGTTCATCGGTCCATTACAGGAAACACGCTGAACCTAATGCATGCACATTGAAATGAAGTATACAAGCACAATACATAATCATTGCATAGATAATAAATCTTCCATAGTAAATTCACTAGAAAATTGAAAACTACCAAGACAAATATTATGGAGCCGTTGTCCTGACGTTGAAGACATTCATGAATCCTGTTTCGTTGACACACGTTCAGTAGGCAGGTTCTGGCTAGAGAAACTAAATAAAGATTGCGATAACTCCCGGTAATTAAATTTGGATAAATGATTGACAGATGAGGAGATTTCATGGAGAAACAATAAGAGTGTATTACTAAGTTCGGATCAGGTCTAGTCCCCAGGAGAACCCGCGGAGATTTTATTTTTGTCTTAGAACAAGTGGCAATATCATTTACACGATTGTTGAATTATCTTTCCTTTTGTCATTGTCGCATCCACTTAGCACGGTTTCCGCGTCTTTCAGACACCTAATGTTGTTTTTTTCTGGCTAAGCCCTCTTTATTATGCGAAAAGGCTAGCTAATACCATTGACTTCGCATACAAAATGCAACTAAAAAGCATTTAATATAATTAAATAAAGCCCCCTTTCAGATCAATTGAAAAGGTTTTTTTTTCGGACTACTGATCTTTTTCTAATAAAGGAGTATCAGCAGCAGCATCAACCCTAGAGATATCATCCAATATTGCCGTTTAATCCCTCCCACAGGCGGAGTAAAACGGATACTACAGTATCTTCGCGCGAACGTGAGAGAAAACACTTAAAGCGGACCAATCGAAAAATGGCTCTCTCCCGCATCATCCAATCGGGAGGGCGGTTGTAGTGTACTTGTACGAAGTGGTGTAACATGTGGCCCGCGTGAACGATCTTGTAAAAATCAACACCAGTGATATGTTAAATCTTCGCCGCATAAATATGCAACTTTGATAAGATATATCATCGCCGGGATAAATGGGTATAACCGATATATGTACACATGTACTCTGATCTCGACAATGTTAACAACTTAGTTTTCTGTACCAGATTTTAAATGTGCAGTTTTCAAGTCGTGTGTCAATAAATTTTAACCACTCGTCTGTAATTCACGGATATTTAAATGGCAACACGGACATCTGAATGTAATAAAATGCTCGGATTGATTTATTGTTTGTTTCTGACAATGTAACACCGTTATACATAACCGTAAACTGACGAACAATATATGTCTGTAGGAAAAGTAACATATAAATAACAATTTTGCGATATATACAGGATATGATTTAAAATGCAAGTCTAGTTATTCTTTGCTCTATGCGAAGTCTAAGTCAAAGAACACGGTTTTAAGTCTGTGAGAGATATCTATTACGAATTAGTTGTTTACCGTTTTGACTGACTTTACACATGTTGAGTGTCCGTCCATATGTCTTTTCCCCATCTTGGATATAATTCGCGGACTTCACCATCACTTTCCACTACGGTATGTTTGACTTTATTATTAATCTTGCAACTGTCGACACATAATCAATGTATTAACCATATAGCGTAGATTAAAGAAAATGGACTTTGTACGCACATTTTACACCATTTTATAGAACGGAAAAAGTAATTTTGTTTAAATAAATAGAAATAGTAAATAAACAAATAAACAAATAAATAACATAACATAAAGAAATACATTAATTAAACACTACATAATGTGGTGTACATAAATAAATACACAAATAATAAATAAAACATACTTTTCATCAAATAAGAGTATTTTATGAAAAAAGGTATATTAATAAATAGTTTGAGTCAAGGCTGTTACAATTAACCACAACACCCAAGTGTTGTAGTTTGAACATATAAAACCTTGACTGTTGAAATGTTTTCTTGAAGCCAAAAGCATACAATGTTATGCAAACACAGATCGATTGGCGAAATTAATCATGAGCGATTAAAACACCAGGAATCTAGGTGACTGAGCGACACACAGGGGTTCTAGGTGGTTGAGCGACATACCAGGGTAATATGTCACTGAATATCACAATGGGGATCTGGGTGACTGAGAGACAAACTAAGAGACTATGTCATTGAGCGACTCACCTGGTCCCGTATTCTCGAAAAATAATTTTAGCTCAGTCACATACACCAGGGACTGAGCAACACACCAGGGGTCTAGGTGAATGAGAGACAGACCAAGGGTATAGATGACTGAACGACACACCAACATTGTTGGTGCTTTATGACACATTAGAGGTCTAGGTGATGGAGTGTTAGGCTATGTTGGATTAAGGCTATGTTGGTTTTGTTACAAAAGTTTACTCTATTCTTTTAATGTTTTTTTTTATTAAAAATCTTTAAGGTGCAGTGATATATCGTCACAATGAATAATATTAGGCAAATCTAGTTTGACAATACAGCATGTCCTGGTTTTTGTCTTTCTAAAACTCGGGTCAATATGCTCCATTTGACAGGGGCCAATGAAATAGCAAACTGCCGTTACTAAAAGGAGGTAGAACTGTTCCACATTACGTGGTCCCACCTTAATTCCATTAAGTGATGGGAAAGCTTATAATAGCAGGATTTTATAACGGATATTTCGACAATAAAACACATTTAAAAACATATTTACTGAATAAAATGCGATAACCTATTTAATATTGCCTATTAAATGTTTTAATTTTACAATATGCACTTTTTAAGCCGAAATTAAAGTTTTATTTCATACCCCAGCCAACCCCGTTTTTGCTTCTTGGAAAAGGGGTTGGATGGGGTATGAAAGCTAATACTCGGACCATGTAATGAATGGAAACTGGATGCCATGGTTTTGAATTGAATGAAGATCAAGAACAGGATAGCAATTCCCAGCAATCCTCTTCATCTCCACTATTGTCATTATTGGCTCACCTCTATTTCCCGTTCTAAGCATTTTCCACTAATCATCGTTATCTCATTTAATGCCGTGTTTTGCTCATCGTTATTTCAGCCAAATATGACCTAATATGTTAATGGTTTTAAACGTACATTCATTCATTTTTCTGGTCAACGGTAAAATATTGTTATATGAATATCCAAATAACATTGCTAATAAACTTTATTTTGTATGGAGATAACGGAACCATCAAAAAATGTCCATTGGGCCGGGTGTATTATATATGTTTGTAATATTTCAGCTTTGATGTATATTCTTACACATGTCACTTTCATAACTATTTACTTTGCTTACTTATAATGTATAAAACAAATGAAGTCGCTTTCTGTAAAAAGGAAATTCTATTTTATCAAAATGCAATTGACTTATTGATAGTTTTTTTTTTAATTAGTCAAACATAGTTCCACAATATGCATAATTGGGCCTATTTGCTTTATAATTAAGGTCGACTAATCACGTATTAATAACACTGAAAACAATTTAAGAAACTGCACAAACATTTCATATACTATAACATCTGTTTTGTAAAATTATATTTATCTATATATTTATGTAATATTTTTTTCAAAAATGTAAAACATTCATTCACATTTTTTTTCCTTCTTAACATATGTTACTATACTATAATTGTGTCATATTGTTGCATAATATCCCATACTCAGTATTTTAAAAATAAATCTATATAGGAAGAACATTCAATTCTTATATTTTTTTCTGCACCGTTATATAAAATGCATCCAGAATCTTATACCGGTATGCACCTGCTGTTCGTTAAGTAATTGTAGAAAATTAGTTAATTGAATATCATAATGAAACAACCATTTAAAACTAATAAATAACAACCTCTTAATATAAGAGGTTGCCAATGTCATACAGCTTAGCATAGCATGGGGGCATTATCGTTGAAGAGTTTGAGTACGAGAATACTCGAGCCACACCAGTTCAGGGAGTGTATTTAAACAGTTTTAACATCTCTGTACATATCGCATTGTTTGGAAAATTCCCAGTAGTAAGACTATGTCTGCATTTTTTTTAATTGCAAAATATAATTATACTTTTAAGCATGATGTTAATAGTAAAATAGTTTAGGATATTCGCGGTGTTGTTTTTTTTGGGTATACTTTAGATTATAGTGGGCCTATCGGCGGGACGATCAAACTTATGAATACACACGCGCGTTTTCATTACGTGGTCCCGCCTTAATTTCATTTAGCAATGGAATTTTTTTATATTAGCAGGATTTTATAACGGTTATTTCGACAATAAAACATGTTTTAAAAACATTTTTTACTGAAACAATGTGATAACATGATTAAAATTACACATCAGACTTTTTAAGCCGAAATTAAGGTTTAATTTTATACCCCAGCCAATCCCGTTTTCGTTTCTTGGAGAAGAGGTGGGATGGGGTATGAACGTTAATACTCGGACCACGTAATCTAGACTGGGATCATATTCAGGTACACGTGCTCATTTTATCATTTACAGCAAAGGAGCCGAGGTGGTTCAGTGACTATTACGGTAGACTTTGGCTCCAGAGTTCACGGGTTCAAGCCACACAGGCGTCACTTCTTTTAAATATATATTTTTTGTGTGTCCTTATGCAAGGCACTTCCCCGAGCCCCTTCCGTCGGATGGGAGCGAATCGGAGCTGTAGGGTGTAAAGGAGTCGTCTTTCCTTTGATCCATAGGACATTATTCTTTAAAGTTAGAATAGGACATTGTTCCCGGATTGCTAAGTATCCTTTCTCTATATCTAGGGTTCTCTGTGATTATTGATTGAATGTTGTTTAACGGCTCATCAACACAGTATAGGTTATTTAGAGCCGCCCCAGAGAGAGGGGAAGGATACATAGGAATCCGGGAACCTGCCCTACTATTTATCGAATAGATTCCTATGGTTCTTTAACGTGCACGGAGGATAGACCGATACACGGGACCGCCCGGTTTACGTCCCCATCCGACGGCTAAGGGAAAGTGTCTTGCCCAAGAACACACCGACGAAACTCAGTGGCACCACGGAGGATTGAACCCGGGGCCTCCGGTTACAAATCCGCTGCGCTACCGACTGCGCCTCGCCAGCCCTCAAAGATTAAGCTTTGTATTGACATCTCTATGATTAAGCTAATGTATTGACATAACAACTCAATTCTTTTACAGCAAATCTTTATTGCATATTGATTTCCCTTTTTTTTTTATTTTTTTTTTACATTTTATCAAAACTCACTCATTGGTCTTCTATCTTATCTCAAAATTGCGTGGAGCATTAATACCCATGAGTGATCCGCAAACAGCACTGTCATTCTAACCACACCAGTCTTCAGCAAATCCCTCGAACACTTTGGATTTTTTTTCACATTGTTAGCTTAATATATTACGTTTCGTACCGTTAACATTAAAATAAGGTTAAGGATACCATTTAATATTTCCAAAATGTTCACCAAACTTTTATTCCAGCAAGTTTGTTTATGCTGAAAACACATCAATTTCGCGGCTGCCATATCGTATACCGTGTCAATATTGAAGACTCTAAGCATGTGTAGCTTACCGCCGGGGAATCGCATTTCCTCGCATATGTTTTTTCATGATAAAATCAGAATTTGATTCCGTGATTAGCTATGAAATAGGAAGGTCACCGAGTGGAACATCTACCACTACACAGGGGATGGAAGAGGCATACAGCCTCAACGCATAAAGCCTCAACAAAGTAGTCTGTGAGTTTCAGGCAAGTGTATTTAAAAGCGAAACATAGCCCAAAGGGACCGAGCCGATCAAAGAGCTTTTTATATGTGATCGGGAGGGTTAAACGCAGTAAATACACGTTTAAAAGCAATGAAAACATATGCAACAATTTGTATACACTAAAAAAGACACAACTTTAGAAAAAAAACATGACTTTTAAAGACATACACGGTAATCGAATGTCTGTTTTAAATATGTACAGACATCAAAAAAAATCAAATGTCTACAAAAGTGTCATTTGGTTTTATGCTTCTTCACCACGCCACCCTCCTTTTGTAAAAGCTGTTTGTTTTCTTGTTTTCCATGTTGTAGCTTTTCCTAAAACTACGGAAACAAATGAACAATAAAGCATTGAAATTTTCCCTCCAAAAAACAACAACAAAATCAGTTGTTTTAATTAAATGAGCTGCTCCTACTTCATACGGAAACCCTATCGTCCAGATTCTACCCATATCCACCCATAGCTTGGGAAGAGTGTTGCTTTCAAATACTTTTGGGTGACAATAACGCCAGATTACAGCCTTGTGGGCCTTTTAAATATTGTGTTTATATTTTTATTTCATAAAATAACTAAGAATTAACAAGGTATGCATATCTGAACTGTCTTTCCCACGTGCAGGCTGGAAATACAAAAAAAAGGAAGAGAAATTCTAATTTTGTTTTCAATACAACTACCAATATATATATGCCTATATATATATTTCCCCATATCTTATCCATTGCCTTGCATGCTGGTTATATTACCATGTGTATTAAACTGTTAAATAACAAATATATGTATGACTTACATAATTAAGAACCTTTCCGAAAAGAAACTCACGTCTCCGTTTTCAGCAAAAAAAGATCGAGCAGAAATATTGACCACTATAATATGTGTTGGCATGGAATTACTCGTTATCTTCGTTTTTTACGAGTGAATTAAGGCATATGTTTTGGATGCCAGCAAAATATAACTTTACTCCCAGAGGGTCTGTCAATCATTCGGATGTCATAAACTTCTGGAATTCCTGATTATGTTTTAACAGCTAGTAATAAATGCTGTGTCCGTAAATCATGTTTCTAATCGTCTAGATTAGATTTAGTGATGAATATTTCTATTAGGACGGTTTTAGACACATTATCAAGCCACTGTGTTGGGTGTCGAGGTCTAATTTTTGAATTTAAATACGATTTATAATACAAAGTTATAATCATACTCAGTCTAAACATAATTTAAAAAAGAGCAGGTTCCTATAAGTTTAATACGCATTTTTCCATGTTATGGTTTCCTTTTTTAACACAATTTTTTTACGAACCAAACGTTTCGCATTGCACGCCAAATGGCTTAAAAAGGGTTAGTAGCAGCTATATTTTTATTAACTTGGTGTGAAATTTGCTGTGTAACATTACTGGTGTATTTTTTTATATAACAAAACGAAAGACAATAAAACTGTAATTAAAGAGATGATTTAGCACACCCAGTTTGCTACGTGTTCCATATTCGGTGACGATCGAATCTCACTGAGCGACAGAACTCTACACAATGCCCTTAGGCATTTCCCGTCTTTCTGATGTCAGAGAAAAACGGACTTCAATAATATTTAGTCCTTTTTTTTTTGGTTGACAGCCCATCATGACTTAATTTGTTCGGAGACATGAACGTATGACTTATGACTATGTGCTGCAAACGTTGAGTATTTGTGTCTACCACGTAAAACGTGTGTCGTCATTTTTACAAGTGTTCCGCGGCCCGCAGGAAGAAGGGACACTATTTGCTTTTCATTTGTGGAGAGTGCGCGTGGTGAAGGGGAAAGTTCAAAAAGCGAATTTTGGATTTTATGAATTAGTTTTTATGATTTTTGACAACATGATCACAATGGAAAATAATTATCAAACAGATTATTTGGATCAATCTGACCCGAACGTGAGTAAATAAAGAATGGCTTTTGGAATTAATATAATCAGTTAGTTTTCTCTTCAACAGCAGCGTGACACGGATTGCCTTTATTTTTACCAGTTGTTTTTCTTCTATATTTTGGGGGTATTTATGTAGTTGGCTTTCTTAATAGATCACTTTTTTTAATTGTCTTTTTCAGCATTCATATTGTTTAAGCATTTAATCTGCCCCGTACTTAGTTATCAATCAAAATACGATGATATAGGAGATTTCTTTTTTATACGAATGATTAATAAGCATACACATTTCACATATGCGAACTAACATATCATTGTCACTGCGGTAGCGGTTTAACTGAGCTATAATACCTGTTCTAGATATTATTTAATTGTATTGTCTGCTGCATACACGTTAGTTAAAATTTACATAAAAATGCCAACCTATGCGTTAGTCAGAAATCTAACTTATCACTTATAATATTAATACCGTATGAAATGATATATTACTATTTTTTCACTCATTCGTTACTGTAAAAAAAAATTCAAATGTTTTTATATCACTCTTAAAATATTCCTTCCAAAAATATTTCCTAAACTACATATTTTCTCAAATAAACCTGTCAGCCTAAGCGGTGCTGTCTAAGTCAGTTCTTTATCTCCGCCATCAGTTTAAAGCCTTGTTTTTATTTTGATAATTTCGATATGAAAACGTTTCACCGTGTTCCAGCCTAATCGTATTTCCTTCTGGATGAAAATCAACACGCACCGGCTGAACAGTTTATTTTTTATTTCTGTTTGTTTATCTTAGTTCAAGTTCGCCGGTAAAATACCGTGAATCAGAGAGCAGGCCGCTATATGGTTTGCTAGCGTAAATGATTAATGGAAACTGCCCATAATCAATTTGTTTAAAATGTTAAGTATATCATAAGATCAGTCATAATTTGACAAGAAGTAAAATGGCGTTACATACATATGATTGTTAACAAATTGTATTTTAGTGGGAAAACGACGTACCATAAAAAGGTGAAATAAAATATACGCATGTATATAGTGTTATAAAGTATATAAAAATTATGTATTATTATATTATTTATTTTTTGTATGATTTATTTGCAGGGTGTAACAATGAACTAATACGGTTATCTAAAAATAAGAAGTAAAGCAAATGGTGTTGTTGGTCATCTCGAATACAGTGAGAAAACTCATATATTAACAATTTTGCTACTCACTCGTGAAAATGTATTTTCTCACGCCTGGAGAAAAATGATATTCACTCATGTATAGAATAACCGTGTATAGATAAGCTGCAGGAGGGAATAACAGCAGTGCGTCCATGATGGCGTCTTTGTATTATTTTTTATATATACTCATTTTTATTACGTTCCGATATGTTACATGTTATTCTAGTTAGACCCGTTATGGTATTGGTTATAGAATGTCCAACGAGGTGTTACGAGCATATATCATGACATATACCGAGGCGTAAGCCGAGATATTTTCATGATATATGCGTGTAACATCAAGCTGGATATTCTATAACTGTTTTATCGCTAGCCACGCCCCCTTGTATGCTATTTGGTATAACGGCACACTTTTTGAAAAGTGCCGTTGTACGAAATATTGGTACACTTTCGTTTTCCTGTATTGAATATATCATACGACTTTGGACAATAGAAAGTACTCTCAGGCGTGCGATAATAGTTAGTATAAAAGTGTGTAATGACGTGGTATTAAAATCATGTGCAGGCTATGTGGTTTAATTGTATATTTTATATACAAAATAATTCTGTTTATACATACATGCAATTTAACATTCATCATTAAGTATTACTTCAGCCATTCATTACATCATTTAATATAATTATAATAACATTTATTATATATTTAATGAGCAATGAATGCCTAAAGTAATGCTTAGTTTGAAATTGTATATTAACTTAAACTTAAAATTGTTTAAACTTCATCCGCCGACAATGCATAGTTATAGGCTCAAAATACTCAAATATACTCGATTCTACCCAATCCATTTATATCTACCCATCTTACCACAAATCTACCCAAATTCATTTAAAACAATCAAAATCTCTATTAAAATCTACCCAGTTCCTTTCCCAAATCAACCACATTTAGGTTCTGAAGGTGTCTGTGGAAATGTCACACAACAATGTCTGATGTTAACATACCTATACATACTAATACATGACTTCAATAGCATCATCAATAACCACATCCTTTAAAAGCTGTGGTCTAGTGGTAGAGCGTTGGACCCATGATCCAAAAGTCGTGGGTTCGATTCCCGTCATTGCCATATGCGTTGTGTCCATGAACAAGACACTTTATCTATCTGCATTGCTTAGTACTGGTTCTACCCAGGAAGACATCGAGAGTGATTCAAATAAGTTCCTAGAGCTTTCGTTACAATCGATGTAAAATAAATAAGTTTAAACTAAAAGGACATACGGCAATCTTGATTCTTTAAAAACTCACGGAGTGACGTTTTTTTTTTCTTCTTTTTACGTAACTTGCATTTTTTTTTTAATCTTTACAGTATATAGCAAATTATGTCCGCATATTAGAAGAATAACTTTTATTATTATTTTGTTAATAACTGTTGATTATACTGCAGCAATATTATAGTTAAACCTTTGTTAAAATAAGAGGAACAAATAAAAACTCAAAATCTGATTTAATTATATGCAAGCACGTTGATACTGGATTGATAAATCGATACGCTAATTTTAAAGCTTGATAAAATCTTCAAGATCACCGTGTGTCCCTTTAAATTAAACAATAAAGACACAATAGCTTTCATAAACACTCTTTAGCAAAACACGCTGGTAGCAATAACCTAGAAAGTCCGCATCTGTCAAAAGTTTTTGAGGAGGGATTTTACGCTACATTAAACTGTTTATTGATCGTGTTATCATACCTGCCAGTTACTCCGAAGGTTTTTTTTTTCACATGAAGGAAACAGAATACATTTAGAAAGGTAAACACAATCCGAAACGGTGCTTAGAAACTCGCGTGTATCTGACAGGAGTAGGAGCAGGCTGAAACAGACTCGTGGGTTGGGCAGTGTAAATCCAATAAACCACGTACATGTTAGGTTAATTTACTTAATTGACGTCAGGAGGAAGAGCGTGTGTTGTTTTTTTATCTATTTTTTTATTTTTATAAAAAGGCAAATTGAAAACAGTCTCTACTTTCCGATTCAATATTAGGAAACATTTTCAAGAACATCAATAGCAGATCGTTTGCAATTGCAATTTATAAAATATAACGCATTTAAAATGGGTCTTTTATTTGTTGAGTTTGATGATGTCCAAGGATTAATCCCCTGTCTAAAGGAATAATCAACTGTCAGTTAAAATAGTCACCAAGTAAGGAATAAGATTACGTTTACATTAATCTCAAAGGCCGTTGAATTAAAATTGTGAGTTCAGAGTTTTAAATTTAAATATGCATACGTGCCAGTAGGTGTTAACGGCTGTGAACATGTACACCGCTGGCACAATGAACATGTACACCGCTGGCACAATGAACATGTACACCGCTGGCACAATTACAAAGAGGATAAGAACCTAGTTCATATCTAAAAACAACTGTAAGGTATCTTGCATGTGGTTGAAAAGGCAATCAGGGCGTTTCATTTGTTTTAAAACAATACTCAAAGCTTAGTCGCTGTTTTTTATTAGATCAGCATTGCATACAGATTCTGTAGATATCGCTGCAAATAGTTTTATTAATAAACTTACCGATCTCATGAAGGAATGCGTTCCAACACGTTTCGTAACAATTCGTCCAAATGATAAGTTTTGGTATAATTCAGAAATTTTACTTGCATCTCGTAAACGTGATGGACAAAAATCAATAGCTTTACGTACATGCAATCAATCTGATTGGGATTATATAAAGACCTTCGAAATAAAGTCACTAATATGAAAAAGCATGCTAAAGAAATATTTGTAATCATATTGAATTTTTTCTAAGTGATATGAATTCTGAAAATTCTTGACAGTACTGGAAAATAATCAAAATGTTAATTAAAGAAAACGCTAACTACCACCTTTAAAGAACAACGATGGTTTATATTCTGTATCTGACGAGGTAAATGCAAATGTGTTAAATGACCGATGCCATCTACCACACCATTTATACATAAAACGATCGATACTATCAATGATATTAATATTACTGAAAATGAAATGTCTGATATCCTATCAACTTTAGTGATAAATAAAGCTAGTGGGCCAGATGAAATAAGTCATAGAGTCCTGAAAGAAACTTCAATCACAATATGTCGCCCCTTGTGTATTGTGTTTAATCGTTCAGTTCAAGAAAGCATCTATCCACAATGCTCGAAATTAGCTAATGTTATGCCACTTTTTAAATCAGGTGATAAAGATTCACCCTCAAACTATAGACCAACATCGTTACTTAGTTGCGTTGGAAAAGTTATGGAACGCGTGATATTCAAACATATTTTTAATGTTTTGCTTACCAATAATTTAATATTTAAAAACCAATCTGATTTCTTACCTGGTCACTCAACAGTTTACCAACTAATTGATATTTATAATGAAATATGCAAAGCGACTGGTGAAAACAAATTTACATGTATAGTATTTTTTGATATATCAAAAGCTTTCGATCGTATCTGCCAAGCAGCTTTAATTTTTAAACTCCGACAACATGGCATTTCAGGCAACCTTATTAATTGGATAAATAATTATATAACTGTTCGTAAACAAAGAGTTTTCGTTGGTTCTTCTTTTTTCTGAAATAAAATCTCCAAATGCTGGCGTACCCCAAGGCTCTGTTCTAAGACCATTTTTGTTTTTAATTTATATAAACGACATAGGTGATGCATTGCTTAGTACGACATGGCTATTTGCTGATAACAGTTCTATTGGGGTATCTACATCCGAGGTAGATTAAATGGAAACTACCTGCGTAAAATATAGAATTGGTCAAAGCAATGGCTACTAACATTTATTCCATCTAAAACTGAAGTCATCTTCTGTTCACTTAAAAACAGAAACCGTCCGTCTTTGCAATTTGAAAATACTCAACTTAACTTTGCTGACCATCATAAACATCTAGGAGTAACCCTTAGTCATGATGGGTCCTGGCATCAACATATTTCAAATAGTGTAACATCTGCGTCCAATTAAGGTACTAAGTTCAATGAAATTAATGAAAATTAAATTAAAACGTCAAACGCTTAATCAAATATATAAATCTTACCTTCGCCCTATTTTAGAATACACGGCAATAGTATGGGATAGTTGTACAAATTATGAAAATGATAATTTAGAAATTGAAATTGGTTGGGTCTCTCTGTCCGATAGAAGAAACATCCAAAAGCTGATATTTACCTATAAGTTTAAAAATGGAGATTTACCGAGATACTTGAATGACATATTCCCTGCAACTATTTAGGAATCGAATCCTTATAACCTTTAGAAACAGTTCCAACTTCGTTACCTTACCTTGAAGAACATAATTGTTTTCGAGATCAGTCTTACAGTCATCTCTAAAACTTTGGAACGAACTTGATAGTAATATTTGAGAAGCACCATCCCTTTCGAGTTTTAAAACTAGACTTAAAAATTACTTTAAACCACCGATAGTACCCCAATACTACATACTGGGTGATGCATACCTTTCAGTTCTACATACGCGTTTGCGAAACAATTGCAGCAATTTAAGCGTTGATCGCTATCTTAATCATTTGTTGGATAATCCCAATTGTATATGTGGGGATGGTGTCGAAGATATTGGGCATTATTTGTTTAGATGTATAATTTTCAGAAATGAAAGACGGCAATTAGTTTTAGACACTCGTATATTTCATCCTTTAAGTACTCACACACTTGCATACGGCATCGACCATCTAACGGACGAAGAAAATCATATTCTATTTACTCAAGTTCAAAACTATATTAAAAAAACCTAAACGATTCCAAAATCCTTAAATTTGTATCGATATAACGTTGTATTTTGTCTATATCAACTGTCGCTATGTTTCTATCTGCCTGAACGGGGATATGGGGTGTTATTTCGGTGGAGATTGCACGGGGGTAGAATGGCATGGCAGAGTTTAATTGTTCTGATTTTTTCCCCTTCGTTTTTCCTTATCAAGTTCATATTTAAATGTATTGTTACAATTTCAAACTGATAATCACTTACACTATTTCAGCCGCAATGGAGAGAACTGTAATTAATATTGTAATAACTTGTAGTTCAATCCATTTGCATATGTTGCTATGAACATGGTGATGTTGAATTGATGTATTGTAACATATCTGCAATAAACTAAGCTGGCTTTTAAATCAGTTCAGTATTATAACGTGTATAAATTATAAAACCAGAAGTATTACATTATCAAAAATGTTAGTATAACAAGTGAATAATATAATAATAATATTATTATATGGTCTATGTCCTTTATTCGTATACTTACAATAACCTTAACCCTAA
The DNA here is from genome assembly GCA_037043455.1 of Cyrtodaria siliqua. Classification (NCBI taxonomy): domain Eukaryota; kingdom Metazoa; phylum Mollusca; class Bivalvia; order Adapedonta; family Hiatellidae; genus Cyrtodaria; species Cyrtodaria siliqua. The sequence continues at coordinate 7,826 of JAWPHD010015228.1, read as the reverse complement.
CCCATGTTAAACGCGTGCTACGAACTACTCGCTAACTTCCAGTTTTAAAGTGGGTGTACATATCAGGCTTTTCATAGGGGGTATAGGAGTCTGACTTAAAATTGACAAATAACGAACTTTTCGATACCCAGTGACCTACACATAATGCATGAGCCTAAAATGATCCCATATTTACAAGGACATTCATTTTTGCAGATTAATATGCACCAGAGTAAATTTAACGCCCGAGCTTTTTACGCCCGATTCCTTTGAAATATATGGTGAATTCAAAATTTAGACCTGAAAATCATGGTGCTTACACCATATTTTGATTGATAAAGCATTGTTACCGTGAATTGGAGCATATTTTTTTTTAATTTTAGATTATTTTAGAAAAAAATCTGATGTCCTTTTAGGAGTCTGGATACTTTCCCTATACCGGAAACACGCAATCATGTGACAAGTGTCGTCTGGTATAAGTCTGTGAACCTTATCGGAATAACGCATAACAATGTGCGATGCAACATATTATTAGATCTTTGGCACTAAGGCAGCTTATCCCTCGAGTATGATTGATGCAATAAACATACGTCTTTTAAGTTTGAAATAGAAATCATACATCGATAACGTGTTTTTTCTTCTTCAGCTTCTGATGACATCAACCCCGGTGCCTCCGCCACCGCCATCAGGGTCTATTACGTCACTATCAACACCTACGTCATGTTGTGAGAACGGTCGTCCAATCATAACAGACCCTCACACCGGACAAAGCATTTGCTCCTGCCAATACGGATCGGGATTATTAAGCGCTTACAGTCGGGTACCCGGATTAGGAGAAAGCATGTATACGTCACCACATTACGCTACGCAGGGTTACATGCCCCTGAATACAGACACTTCAGCATTCTACTCCCCACTTGTAAGTATAACTGTTGAAAAGCTTTTTTTTAAACATATTTATTTTACATCGATTGCGAAACTTATCAACTAATCAATGTGGATTAATTAACTTGCTCAAGGATAAATAACGTGGCCGCGGCGAGGATCGAACCCACGACCTATCGATCTGGAATTCGTCGCTCTACCACTGGACCACGCACTCCACTGTGGTAATTACAGTTAAAAAAACAGTTGCTGGCAAATATCCATTTACAATAAATGTTATACATTACACGTATGCATATCAAAACGTTTAAAACACTACATAGTATTAATAATACAATGCTACTGAAAATTACAAATGGCTGTCTCTTTAAACACTAATGGTTACTTTTGGAACTTGGCGTTGTTTTCGACACGAGAGCGTAATATATACGCCATGATATAGCTATGCCAATAAGAGAAATGAATTTACTACAAACGTTTCAAGAAATGTATGAAGTTGGAACAAATATTTTAGAAGGTATATATAAACATATTAGACAAATTAAAGGCAAACAAGCCAACGGAGATTTGCACGTCCCCGCTATACTCGAGTAGGCAAAGATATTTGTTTTTACATTAGAAGCACTTGTCCGCACTCTTCTGTCTAATTCGTTATCTTAAATAACTCTTAAAACGCATTAGGAGCTATCAAATAAATGAATAAGTACTACTATACGGTTTTTGACACAAATCCATTTCCTAATAACCGAAAACACTCAAAACCGATGGTAGTCAGTAAAGGGGAAGATGACGATAACTTTAAACAAATACATTTTGATTAATGCACATGATATGCACGTTTTACAACATGACCCGCCAAACTATAAAGCTCAAAACAGCAAGTGTGTGTTATCTAAGCTTAATTTATGCTCTTATCAAATACATTATTAAATTATAACTCAAACGAAGTTTTCGGTATTTTGTAAATTATGTATTAATGTGAGTAAAACAGGAAATGCAATACATTAACATACTACACTTTGTAATATACTTAACGCCATTAAAAGTGCATTTTTTTTTATTTTGCGTTTATTTTTAATTAAAACGTCTCCAAGTCCGACTTTACTTCTTTCAATACATGAATTTGATGGGTCACCGGATTTATAGGGCATGTGGACAATTTCTAACATGTACATAACACAACAATCGATCTTGGAAATAAACACAAAATTAAAAAACTTGCACTTTTAATGGCGTTAAGTATACATAACTGCCTTCAATATTGGTATGTTCTATTTGAGGGTTCAAAATTGGGACCACTACCACTTTTGCATGACTATAAATAATAAATTAATCGAGTTTCAACACAACACTGATGTATCTTCTTGTGTATATAATATAGTTACAACAGTGTTATGCTGAACCCTCAATCAATATCTTTCAACGAAGGAGTTTAAATACTTTTTAGACGGCTGGCGTGGCGCAGTCGGTAACGCGGCGGATTTGTAACCGGAGGCCCCGGGTTCAATCCTCCGTGGTGCCACTGAGTTCCGTCGGTGTGTTCTTGGGCAAGACACTTTCCCTTAGCCCCGTCCGTCGGATGGGGACGTAAACCGGGCGGTCCCGTGTATCGGTCTATCCTCCGAGCACGTTAAAGAACCATAGGAATCTATTCGATAATAAGAGTAGGGCAGGTTCCCGGATTCCTATGTATTCGGATCCCCCCTCTCTGGGGCGGCTCTAAATAACCTATACTGTGTTGCTGAGCCGTTAAACAACATTCATGCAAATACTTTTTACTGCATGTTGCTACTGGTTTTGGTTCCACATCTCATGTGAAATGAAAATAAATGAAATGTGAAACCAAAACCATGAAGCCACGTTGGATGTAAACTCTAAATAAAACTTATTCTAATGAATAAATTACCTAAGCCTGTACATTTTCATTCTCAATAGGTAACTCACAGATGGTCAGACAAAATCTGCAGAATATTTTATGACTATCAATTACTCCTGGTAATCAACAAGCTAGTGTTAATATCTCACGCAATGCACTGGCCAGCAAAAATGAGCAGTTTTTGGACAACTATACTGCAAAGACGCTTTATCTTTGAGAGTTCTGAAAATAATATCCCAATCCGATGATAAGCAAAGGTGATATGACACTTTGAAAGTTTTTTTGAATATGAGTACTATGACATCAAAGTTCTAAATTATCATATATGGAATATTTATAAATATGATAATTTATTGATTTGTAGGAAAGCAAAGCATGGCAACTGTATGACAAAAGGTATACAAAAGTGTAATAATGCGTTATATAATAAGATAAAACATATCCATTTTAGGACAACCTTCAAATGGTCGTATCTTATTCGTTTATAATCCAATTTTGATAATGTATTCACCCTGTTCAATGTCTTTTTAGAACTCTCAATAATATATGCCTGTATTTCCTTTAAATGTGAAGCAGTTTACCAAATTCGAATAGAAACAAAATGTTAGTAATAGAAACAATGGTAATGTAAAATGATCATGGGAACAGAGGTTCCATAAAACGTGTTTAACCAATCATTATGATATTGGAATCAGTTCGATTTTTTTTAATGATGAGACCCATTTTATTATGGACATCCAGATAAGCAATGCAGTCTATACACCACAGTTTGTGTCCAACATATTGCAAAGTGCTATTCATTAAATAATTTACAAATGAGTTAAAACTAGAAACAAAAACAAATGAAAAACATCACAAATAATATATCAAATATCAACTGTACACTTTATAAAGTTTACTAATTACATAAAAATGTATTACATTCATTATTCAACAATTTGACAGAATTGTCATACGTTAATATTTTTTTAGATGAGTCATACGTCAGATGAAATAAAACAAAAAAATCTGCTGATGAGACATTGACGAAATTGAATAGGATTTAAATAAACAATCAATAAACTATTCGCATATTTGACGCGACTGAAGACATTTCTTCATGGCGCTTGGAACCACCCGTTCTAAATGTCTCCTAGGTTGACCCTCCTTTGGTATTTCCTGAAGTACTCTCATCCTATAAAGTTTGCATAACAACAAAAAATCTGCGAACACTGCGGATTACACATGTAAAGCTATTTGCCAACACCGTGCTTAGTATTGACTTTGTATTGAAACCAAATTTGTTTAAATGGATAGTGATCAATTGGGAAGGTCTCAAAAGTATTGATGAGACAAAAGGGAAACATAAAGTTAACTATGACAACCGCTCTATCAAAACAACGCCATCCTGCGATTGAGTCAGTTGGCGATGAAATATATGGTTACGTAGAGCTATTTGGCGGCTCAGACGGGTGTCTAAGCATTGCACAAGGCTATCGGATATTGAACCAAGTGTCTGGCTACATGGGACTTCTATAAATATTTAACTTCTTTTATGCAAATATGTTCATTGATAGCCGGTATTAAATAAGTATCTTGGTGGAGATGTAGGGCAATGATAAATTTTATCAGTATCTTTAGTAGATTTTAAGCAATATTTTTCAGATTTACTAGTATTATGAACTCCAATCTCCGCACATAGCGTGCTCAAATTCATGTTATATGGGGAATAATTTTGATCAAATTTAGCCTTATGGGGGAATATCTACGTTAAAAGGGGAACCAGTTCTTAAAGATTATTGTTGGAGTTATTCTGTAGATTTCGAAGAATTCAAAACATAAGTTATTTTCTCCTTAGCAGCATTGTCTACTTTGTTTGGAAAAAGTATGTGTTAGGTTTAGAGTAAAGTTTAGGGTCAGCGTTAGGATTTTGTTCAGAACAATCATTACCCAAATACATAACATTATTTCTTAATAACATTATGAACAGCATTATTCTCCATTCTCCATTCTCCGACAACCAGCAATCATCTATATTTGCTTGAAAGTATGATGAAAACCATAAATATCAAAATATGTCCTTTTTGCTGAGGCCAGTGAGAGGACATGCGTTTCAGACACTGTTTTTGAAGCTGTGCGTCTAAAACACCGCGTTCAGTTTTATCGGCTAAAGTGTTGAAGTTGAAGAAGAATATTTAATCCAATAATCATTAGGGTGTCAGAGGTAATCATGAAATCCGGACACTCAATTGTTATCAGAGATCAAATATTGCCTTTAAAGGTCAAATTTAACTATGAAACGAATTAGCGAAGATCCACAATATTTGGACACTTCTCAAGACGAAGCGATCATTCATCTTGTCAGATTGAATTGTCCGTGAAGATTGGAAACATTCTTGGTAAATTGCTGAAATCGGCGATACATTCATCTGATACGGTCATTGCGTGGTTTAAACGACTTGGGTATTTTTTGTAGCGAAATAATAAAATGGTGGGCACACTTTGTGATATTGATTTTTTTAAAAATAAAACGTTATCACTGCATTCTGAAACCCAAATATTAGTTTAAATAAAGGTTTTTGCTTTTGGTGGGTTTTAGGATATATTATATATTAATGGATTCATATAAAAGAGTATGAGAGTGGACCTTTGGAAACGGCCGAACACGACACATACGAAATAGTGCAGTCTCGGTTTGATTGAGACATGCCCAATCTTGGCTGAGATTGTGTTTTATAGAACTGAATCTGAAATCGCCTGTTTTGCTTTAATCTCGTCCCATAATTATGGAATTTAATGACACCGTATATCCCGTATTAGGTCAATAGTACACTGTAATGTATATTATGTATATTATTAACAATCAGTAGTGGAATATCATGACAAATGTTAAATTATCAAATGCATTAGATGCATTAATTATGATGTTTTTTCTTTTGTTTGTAAACCAATATTATCTTAATCTAACTTAAAAGCTTATATAGTTCTGTTTAGCTGTGGTGATCTTTTTCAAGACATACACAAACAAGTGTTTTCATGTTTAATAAGGAATAATAGGACCATTCAGTCTCTCTTGATCGATATATTTAATCAGGGATATACTGAAACGTATTGTGACCCCCTTAACTGTTTTACCTTAAATAGATAAGTTAATAGATATTGAAAAAGTTATATATAAAGTTAAGAACACAGGTAAATATCGTTAATATTTGAACTAGATATATACTAAAAAGAGGAGCTCTTGGAAACGACAAGCACAATTAATGGAGAAAAGTAGCGGACAGGGTTTTATTGAGTCTGTTCATGAGAGGTAATATTAGGTGCAAGACTGAGTCGATTATATTTCAAGTAAGATACAAGTCAAGTTACAATGTACACGTAAGTATATACTAATATAGATGACTAGATTTATATCGAACTTGCAATATAAAATATGGATTTTACAACTAGTAATATAGATATATACACATAAAACAACTCTTAGAACTTAGAAAAATCTCAATAAAACCGGGTCTCGGCTACTTATATCGTACTTCAAATATAAAGCATTCAGTTTTGTATAACTTTATTTTAATTAAAACATAAATTCAATAGTCAGATACAATTATTTATTTTAAAAATGAGTCTAAACAAATAGCTAATTAAGAAATAAAATATTTTCAGTGGGTTTATATTGTCCCAGATCAAAACCTGATGGGCGGGACTTAAAGACCATCGATACCAAAGGCCGTAGGGCCGCGGTTTCGATGTGTTTCAAGTCCCAACCATCCGGTTTTGATCTCGCACAATATAAACCCGCTGGAAATATCTTATTCTTTATCTGACATGGAGTTTTATGTATGTTATACATTTTCGAGAGATTGAACATAATACAAAGACATCCTCACAACTTACATTGTACGTCCATCTCTCAGCTCCAAACGAAGAGCATATACAGCTTTATCGTGTTTCGAACAAGTTCAATTTGTTGTTTGAACGTAACGTAGTTGCCTTCAAGTAACGTAATCGTTGTTTTGGAGTTTTCCGACGTTGAAAATCGTTGAAAATGATGTTCTAACGGTTGAAAGACGTGACGTCAGAGGTTTATATAGATTTTTTAAAAACTCCTCGATAGCCAATCAGCATTAGTGGGGTCAGTATATTTTTTCGTAAGGCTGTCATCATAGTGTATTAGTCAGACATGTTTAATAATTCAGTCACATATAATCTATGAGTGTCAGTGTGTGCAGAGTCTGAATCACTTGTATATAGTTATAACAATACACATAGATACCGTATCATAGATGGCTTATTTACTTCACATCATAGTTAGTGTACATTAACTCACAAAACACAATAACACAGCTTCGTCGTTTTATTTTTGCATATATGCAAAGCCACAATACATGCCTAACACGTTTTTTTTAAAGTTTAATAAGAACTAATAAAACCATTCAGCCGCTCTTGATCAATAAATTAATCAGGGATACTTGTATATGGAAACGTATACAGTTTGTGTACATCTTTTCGTAATACACAATAAAACAATGCGTATATGCCCATGCCTTTCTATACAGAAACATAAATAGTATATAATATAATATATTAAAAATAATAAAACATATTGCAATGAACTATTACATGGCGATATTTTTAATTACTCTCACGGTATAATGATTTATTACTGAACCAGTAAAACCTCAACATAAATTGAATGCTAATTCCTGCAAATAGAACTTGGAAGGATATCATCCACTGACAATCTGAACTATTCTAAACTTGTCGTAGATAAATTTACAAAAAAATCAAAGAACAACTACAAAACCATCCTTTTGTTTGGGGCGCTTGTTTTAGCCAAAGTTTTTTTGGACTTTTCAGACAAAATTCATCTAGTACCTAAATAAGGTGTATATCAGTAAAACAGACATGTTTAGTGACAAATGCTTTACGTTTCAAAATCGGTTGATAAATAAACATTTCCTGCGCTAAAGCTGTTTTTTGATGGGTGATTTTCAATGCAAATTTCTGCTGCATGAACTTTTTTATTTATTTTTTTAAGAATTTGTATCCAAAAGTGGTTTTAAATTGTTGGATATTATAAATTAAGACACCCTGGAAGTTATATAAC
>JAWPHD010015227.1:0-56403 GCA_037043455.1 Cyrtodaria siliqua | reverse complement strand
AAAAATCTTAATTTATTTTAGTGCTAGATCTGTAAGAAGCTTTATGGCAGCGCTGCACTCAGTTTCAGTGTTTACTGCCCAATCTTTTTTAAAAGCTGTAATATCATCTTCCAATCGTCTCATGTGAGTTTCCTCAAAATAGTTTTAATATTCTTGATTGCTTTAGCTGAAAGAGTTTGTTCATAAGCAGCTACTTTCTCGTAAACCTTCTTTACCTCTTCGAAGTGTTGTCTGTCAATTTCTGCGTAACGTTCCTTATATAAGTTTAAGGTTATATTAAGTTAAGCTTAATTTACCTTATTTTTTATTTTTCCATACATAATGATATTAATTCCTTTTTCTAACAAAATGTTGTAGTAAGGAATAAAAACATTATCGGTTGAAAGAATATTAGTTGCCTCTGAAATTTGTTTTCTACAAAAAGCCCGCGCGCAGCTTTGTATATATATCTGCTTTTTTTATTTTCCACTCTGAATTTTAGTTGTTGTGTGCCATGCTTATAATTCTTTCAGTCAGGATCTTGAAAGTTTGTAAAAACTATTAACTCTGTGTCAAGTTTACTCATATCTTCAAAATCAACCGTTTTGAGCATATGTCATTTGTTCTTCCTTAAAGATTTTGATTTCCTTTTTCTACTTGTTCCGTTATAATATTACATAAGATAATATTTTTTTGAGTCTTATTTAAATATATAATTGTATAGTATAAATATAATGAATTGCAAATATTGTAAAATAGTTTTAGATATTATTGATCCTCCTGGGGTGTGTATAGATTGCATCTTATTTTACACAACTAATAAAAAGAAGCTTTGTAAATATTGCACCAGAGCCAAGCTGTGTTACAAGTGCGCTTATGCATGTATAAAATTGTAACGATACTTGTGTGGTTTATGATAATAAACGTATTTGCCTTAATTGTGGCACTCACAATGGTTTATAATCTCATTACTGGTTACAACTATAACCGAAAGAAAACTATTTACCACAGAAAGTATCATTTTGATAAATACTTGGTAGCATATGCTTTGTCTCCTACAAATAGACAAAGATTTAATGATTTGTTTTACAAAATTGTAAAGGCTTTGGATCAAATAGAAGCGTCGAAAAAGATCAATCAAATACGAATACATTTTTCAGAAAATATTTAAAATATTAAAAATAGAAAAAGAAACAAAACCGATTAAAACAAAATTCTACCAGAGAAAAGTACAATAGGATTATGGAAGCAAGTCAGAAAAGAATTAGGACTGAATGCCATGACCGTTTAACTTGAATCTTTTTATATACATTTCCAGAGGTTCTGTAAAATTATCATTCTCTTGAATTTCTAATATTTTATTAAATACAATCCTAATTATCTCATCATTTTCTAGTCCTGTTGTTGTTTGGACATATGATAGAAGTTGTTTGAAACTTCTATGATGTGTTTTTAACAAAGTCTTTTTTTCTGCTATTCTTGTTTTACTTGCTAAAACAGCAACTACTGGGGGAACTGCGCCAACTACAGCCACATGAATTACGGCAGTACAACCAATTATCCCCACTGGCAATCTGTAATGTTGTGTTTATAATACCACACAATTTATAACTGCGTCTGTATGCAGCTACAAGTCGCGTCAAGTGATCAATTAATTCTTCTTTGGTTCTCTATGTATAATAACAATTAGACAATTATTTAATTAAAATATTTAGAAAATAGTTGCTCATGTTCTTTGGATGATATATTACCTATTTTTTAATAATTCATCGATTATGCTAATACCTTTATTTATTAGCCGTTGACTATTATTTCCTGATTCGATACTCCCACATACTAACTCTAGATCATCCATCAAATCTTTGGGACTATTGTATTATTCAACATCAGCATAACCTCCAAAACCTTTTTGAACTTTAAAGAACCTTTATGAATTGGTAAATCAAATAATTCTGTTAGTTCTTTAAAGACATTCTGAGACAGCTTTGAATACGTTTTTTAGTATTGTAACGCATCGTTATCAAGTCTATACAATCATCATCTACTTTTAGGTCTAGCAAGATTGCTTCTCCTTGTTTGGCAATACGTTTGTGATGACCAACAAGCTCAGATAAATTAATTTGCAACATTCCATAGTAGCCATCTTTATCGACTTTGTAGGAATTTTTATTTTGTTGTAATCCCTTGCCAGAAAATACTTCACTATGCTTAAGCATTGCATCAATTCTTTCTGTATAATATTTTAAAGCTTCTGACTCGTTTTCCAAAGTTTTTTTAACTTGTTTTTTTTTTCTACATCCTTTTCAATTTTAAGTTGTCTAGTGACTGTAGACCTATCGTGACCATTTTGTCGGATAATCTCACTAACATCCCCGAGTATGCTTCCGAGTTTTAAGTTATCTCTAGCTGCGGTTGACGGTAAGGGTAAGTTATGCATATCTATCACTTCTGTATTGATTCCAGCATCTAGATCACCAGTAATTGGTTTACCAGGCTCTCCAGCAAATAACTGGGGTATTCCCTGGTACGTTTTTGTTCTTGTACTCTCTCGCATATTGCTGTTGGAAGAATGGCTAATTGCTGACTTATTTTCGGAAGAGAAGCTAAATGATCGGTTAGCTGTTCTGACTGACTTTTTATTTCGCCGGTCACATGTTTAAATAGTTAATTGCTCAAATCACGACTAGTTCCTTTTTCTAGTCTTTTTTGAGTAACTTTATTTTCGTATTCGTTAACAAGCTCATTCGCTTTTTATCTGCTAATTCTTTCCATTTTAACAAAGACTTGTGTAATATAACGTTAGATTAAAATAAGATAAACTAAGATAAGTTGATATGAGTTAAACCAAGTTAAGATAACTTAAATCAAGTATTATGTAGTTTTTGTTTTCTTTTTAGTCACACGTTTAACTGCTTTCTTTTTAGCCGGAGGCTTGACTGCTTTATTGACTGCAGGTTTAACTGCTTTCTTGACTGCAGGTTTAGCTGCTTTTATTTTTTTTCTTATAAGTTTGATATTTGCATGTGCTTTTTCAAACTCATTTTGTATTTTAACCAACTTTTTTTCCAGACGTGTTATCTCACTAGGAGATTCAGATTTGCTTAACCTTTTATTTATATGTCTTCTTTCTGTTTCTAATCCTATCAAGTAAATAATATTTGGTCGTTCTTCTGTTTTCGACTTCATGCCAGACTGTTGTTTTAGAATGTTAATTTGTGGTAATCCAGGATCTGGCAAAACAAACACATTAGTTCACATGTTGCTGAAACCTTTAGTTTACTATGACAAGATTTACTTGTTTGCTAAAAACTTGGAGCAGTCTAAGTATCAGGTCTTATCACAAAAACTGGAAAAGATAGCAAAAACGAATAAAATTCCAGTTGAAGACATACTAGAATGTTCACATTATGAAGTTATCCCTGTGAATGATTTGGATTCTGATACTCAAAAGATAGCTATTTTTGATGATTATGTTTGTGATCGCAACCAACATTATATTATTAATTATTTCATCCAAGGCAGGCATAAGAATTGTTGTGTAATTTATTTAACTCAATCTTATTACAAAACTCCCAAAGACATTCGTTTGAACTGTTCTCATTACATCTTCTTTGTTACTCCAAGTATAAATGAAATAAACATGCTTTCTAGAGAACAAGATGTCAGCAAAGATCAGTATAAAGAAGCAACTGACAGGCAGTACGACTTTCTGTACCTTGATCGCCCTAGAAAGTTGGTCAAAAGAAACTTCACCGGTGAAATTTAATCTAATCATATTATATATAATGGGGCTTTTTAACGATCTTGGTGAGGAAGTTACTACTGGCAGTGTTAATATTACAAATTTTGGTAGTGTCCTGTCTGAGTATGTAAAACAAAAACATTTGGTTAATTAAAGGCAAAAACCAGGAAAATGTTTTCAAAAGTAATCTTAACATGGATAAAAATAAAATGATCAATGTTGGTAATCCAGAAAAAGCAGATAATGCAGTAACAAAGCAATTTACTTTTAGAAAAATAGCAAAAATCATACGTGATTATAATATTGATAAATTCCAGATAGGATTAAAAATTTGACAACAGGTGTTGATGATAAACTTAGTCAAATACAAACAAAGTTACAAGCAAACCGTGAACAAATGATTGAAATTGAAAACGGATTGAAAGATGAAATAAAACTTCTGGGCGATGCTTTAAAAAGGTTGGAAAAGAAAGAAGACGGATTGGAAGAGAGTGAAAACTACAAGAAATTAAGTGAACAAATAAGATCTGGTGTTCAATATATTAATACACGGATTGGAGAAATCAATAAACAAATGGTTGATAACAATGAACTAGAAACTGCTATTGCTGATGCTTCAAAACAAATGAGAACTGCTTTTACTACCGAAATAACTCAAATTAAAATATTAAATGAGCAGATAAACACTAACGTTGCTGATATCAGTAAATAGTTTGAAGACATCAAAAAGAAAATGGTTGATGGTAAGTCGCTGGAGACTGCTTTGAGCAAACTCGTTGACACTGATCAACTTGATACCGCTATTGATGATGCTTCAAAGCAATTGAAAGCTTTTGATGGTGAAATCGCTTTTCTTAAAGAGCATAATCAAAAGTCTGATAGTCGGCACACAGCAGTTCTTGGTATAATTGATGGGTTGAAAGTAAAAGTAGACTATTTAAGCCGGATTCTACTTTTTGAATATACGATAGATGGAATAAGTATTATTCAAGATCGTGCTAATGGTGATAATAGTTTTGTGTCGCGTCCGACACGAAAACCACTTGAAAGAGGCAAGCGTGCAAGTGGTTTTCTTTATGCGTTTGCTTTTGTGGCCAATCCACTTATAAAAGGCGAAGAATATTATAAAAAACTTTCTGCAGATAATTTTGCAATTCGTAAAGGTCGTTATGTATTTGAGATAGATTTTACTTACACAGGAGCAGATGTAAAACAATTCCTTATTTATTCGACGCAGTATAAGACTTTTAAGAATCTTTATCCGATAATACAAAATGGCAAACGAATAATAAAAGAAACATTTGAATTATATGTCAAGTCACATTTTACTATTCATTTCAGATCAAATATAAAACAAAACATCAACGAAGTTTTTAATTTTGAAAAATCAAGTCTCAAAGTGTTTTACATACCGGAATGATTAGTATTAACAAAAATTATCCATTCTATATTATATAGAACAAAAAATTGTATTATCAGAAAAAGCTTCAATAATTAATAGCTCAAATACACCCGAGTAATTTTACAACTGTATTTGACAGACCATTAATATTAGGCAGAAACAAACAGTATGGTATAGGACTCGATAAGATTAATTCCATGACTTACTCATGGTATAATATCAGTGAGGATTTTAATAACAAAGAGATAATGTATCACAATGGAACAGATTGGAAAAGTATTATTTTTACAAATAGAAATTACAGTTATGCTGATATCGATAATTACATAAAAGAAACATTGACTGTAAACAATGATTTAACTGGTGACTCACCTGTCCCAATAAAACTTGAATTTGATTTATCAATTTTCAAATGTTTGGTTACCATCTATAATAATTCCATGCTTGATTTAAGAAAAACAAACTTTCACACATTAATCGGATTTGACAAAGATGCAGTTATTAGAGAAACTAAATTTGGAACTGTGACACCAAACATAACAAATTATATCGATACATTGTATATCCACTGTGATTTGATAAGTAATTCTATTGTTGATGGATCATACGGGGATGTTATTTATGAAATAAGTACAGCTGATCTTATGAGATCATATCCTTTCAAAGATAAACCGATAAGAGTCGGGTTCTGTAATGTAAACAAAACGATTATTAACAGTATTAATATTTACCGATTTCTGATAAAATTATAAATCTTAATGGTGTCCACACATCATTTCGATTTGTTTTAAAGGAATTAATGTAATATAAGTTATATATGACACGATTAAAAAAACGTTTATGACACTAGTACGGGAACATATACTCAAGTTGACCGATTAACTGGAGCAAAAGTTGGATCAAAAATATTTAGTGAGTCTGTAAAAACAGCAGGTAAGAAAGCATTAGAAATTGCTGGAAAACTAATCATAGAGAGTGGTTCTAAAAAACTTGGAGATGAAGTAGGTAAAATGGCTTCTGATAAGTTAGTTTCAGTTATGAAACCTAAACCAACAGGTAAGATAATTTTAAAAGAAGTTACAAAGGCTGATAACAAAACAAAAGTTGTAGCTAAAACTAAAGAAGATGTTAATACAAAAAATTAACAGATTGCTGGAAGAGGAACCAAAAATATTCATGCGAGAATTAATCGATTAATTAATTAAAAAAAACTAATTACTAGTATACATAGATGTTTCGAAGTGATAAATATATAACTAGATATGAACCTGTACCTATTCAGTTAGATACTCCTATAACACAACCAGGAAATGCTGCCAGGCAAATGAAAAGTGGTTATCAGTTTACAATAAATGATAGAAGTTCTTACTTTGATTGGTATAATGCATATTTGGAAATCAGTTTTCAAGTAAACCAACTTGCTAACGGACCCGCTTTCGCAGACGCTGACAGAATCGCTTTAATTAACGATGCAGCTTCACTAATTGATCAAATGCAAGTAAGGCAAAATGGAAAAATAGTTTACGATGGAAATAATCTTCACATATTTGTTAATGTCAAAAGCTTGCTTGGAATTTCTGGTGATTATGCAAAAACAACCGGAACATACGAATACTTTTATTTAGATAATACGACTGCTGCAGAATCTCGAGATGATCAAGCTGTTTATAACCTAGGATTTACTGCTCGTCATGCTTTAATCATAACTAATGAAACAGTTGACTCTATGATTCCATTATAAAAATATTCCGTCTTTGAAGGTTTGGAAACAAACATGCTTCCTCCTAGTCAAATTCAAATTAGCTTGCAACTGGCGGCTGATAATGTGTTAATTTTCAAAGATGCTGGTCTCGCTGATGGCCGAGTAGTTATTAATAAATTAGTTTTGTGGATGCCTAGAATGATATTTAACTCAGATGGTTTAAGTTACGTAATAAAAAATTACATGACAACAACAAGATTGACTTACCTTCGTGAAATGATACAAGAAAGCGGAAGTACTCAACATACAGAATCTGTATTTAGAATAACGTCTGGAGTTAAAAGTCCAAACCATGTTTTTGTTTATCTGCAAAGGTCAGACAAGAGTTCTTCCCAGACACGAAATCCTCATCTTTTGGATACTTTTAAACTAAATGCTGCTGAAATTAATTATTCTTACAAGCAACATGATAAAAACACCGGAACTTTGCTCAATACGAGTAATTTTAAAGATCTCTTCGGAATGATATATTTCGATTTAAGTCACACAGGTGATGAAGTTAGTGTTGATCCAAAACACCTGAATCTGAGATATAAACTAAACAACGTTCCTACCGCTAGATATAAAGTTTATGCTTTAGTCTTATACGAGGAAAATGTTGTTATTGATACTGTTGGAAATGAACTAGTTATTGTTTAATCTAACTTATAATATACATGACTTACCAAAATTATTCAGTAAATTTAACAGATGGGCAAAAACAAAGTTTAGCAAAAGCATATGAAAACAGGTGCGAATTAACACTTAGGTTAAAAAATAACCAACTAACTGGGAATTTTCCTTTGCTGCTTACAGCTACTCAGATTAACAATATTAACAAAGCTAAATCTGATGGACGGGGATTAGACATAAATATATCAAAATCACAAATGAGGTATCAGTCCAAGAATGGAGGCTTTTTAGGCGCATTAGCTGGTTTGCTAACTAAAACAATTTTACCAACAGGTGCTAAATTTGTTCCAAAAGTATTAGCACCACTAGCAACAGGAGCATTAAGTGGCTTAGCAAGTACTGGAATTGGCAAACTATTTGGAAATGGGATGGTAACTATTCCTAGTAAAAAAAAAACAGCACTTCTTGGATCAAATAAATTAACACTTGCACAAAGAAACAAGATAATAAGGTCAAAAGGTTGTTGTCCTATTAAACTAATAAAAAACCAACAGCAGGACGGAGTATTTCTTGGGCTTCTTGCATCATTAGGAATTCCATTCATTGGATCTCTTATTAGTGGCTTAACTGGAAAAGGTTTACAAGTACATGTAGGTAGAAAAGGAAAAGGACTAAGAATTGCAGTGCCCTACTTTGCCAGTGACCGTTCCAAGGCGGTAGCCCTATTGTCAACCCTTTTTGTGTTTTGATGTCGTTTGCATTTATTATTGCTTTTGCCTTCTTGTTTGTCTGTTTGCGTGTTTGTTTCTGGGTTTTGTGGTTTACTGTCCTCCTTGAATGCTACTTTCCCTGTCCGATCTTTTTATATTTATTTTGATCGTGGAAACGGTTTGCAAGTTGACTCACAAATTAGACCAGACAAAAGTCTTCCATTTGTAAAAAGAAATTAAATTTTAAAAATGGACCTATCTCTAACTTAGATATAATAAAATTGGCCAAGCAGTTAGGTATACAGAAATTCAGGGGAGTGTTTAGCAAAAACAAATTACCGACAAAACAAAATAAACAAGAATGTGGTATTATCAATCTTGATGATCATATTGGTCCTGGAACACACTGGATTTGTTACTATGATAATTAAAACTTCGATCCGTTTGGTCTGAGCCCACCAAAAGAAGTTTTTAAATTACATACCTAATATAAAATACAACACCATTCAATATCAAGATAAAACAAGTGTCTTGTGCGGATATTTCTGTCTATTCTTCATTTAAAAGTTACAAGAAGGAAATAGTATGTATGATATTCTTTACAAATTATTAAAACCTTACAAACCAGTAGAAAATGAAAACATCATAAGATCATATTTTGTAAACGAAGTTTAATCTAATCATATTATATATGAGTTATTGCATAAAAGAAAAAAAAGGTTACTAAAAATGTTGATCCTAAGTATGTTTTAGCAAAAGATGGTAGAAAAATGTTAAGAGCAACTTGTGCATCTTGTGGTATTACTAAAACAAAGTTTGTTAAAAACACAGAAAGTGGTAATATTGATATTCATAAAGCTATGCTTCCTCTGTTACCTAAAAAAGGGCTAACACTTCCTGGTTATAGATATTGCGGTCCTGGTAATCCTCTTGATAGCGGAAAACCGGTAAATGAATTAGATGTTGTTTGTAAAGATCATGATTATTGTTATGATGAAAATCCTAGTAATAAATCAATGTGTGATAAAAACATGTTGGCTGGTTTAAAAAAAAGTAAGTCTAAAACTATTGCAGAAAAGATTGCTAAGAATTTGATAGTAAAACCAGTTATTAGTACAAAATATAAACTTGGTCATGGAGTATCAAAAAAACGAGAAAATGCGTTGAAATGGACTGACAAGTTAGCAGATGAACTTCATAAACCTATATGAAGAAAGTTCACTCAACGCCGTGTGATTGTTAATGAAATATATTGCTATATTATATTATGAAATTGATAAAATATGGTCTGCCGATTTGGTTGATATGCAGTCGTTTTCAAAGTATAATAAAGGTACTAAATATTTGCTTACTGTTATTGATTGCTTGGGTTGTGCCGGTTCCAAATAAAACTGGTTTAGAAATTACTAAGGCATTCCAACAGATAATAAGTACAGGGAGACAGTGTATATTGTTGTGGGTTGATCAAGGTGTGGAGTTTTATAACAAGACGTTTAAGCAATTCCTTAGTGACAATAATATCGAAATTTATTATATACCTATCAATAATATATACATAGTACCTTCATTTTCTTACAATGGAATACAACATCTTGTATCACACTACGGGTTATCACTATGCTACTAAAAATAGAATTAGTATCACTATCTTACTAAAAATAGAACAGCGGTTTTTCCAATGATTCAAGCAAGTTTTACGCCACTATGCGCGAGAACGTCAAGACGACGTTACGTCATATAAACAAAACAAGTAGATCCGACCAATGAACACCAACACCTTAAAACTACATATATTTTCCCGCTGCATTTTATCCAAAAATAATATGCTTTATTGAATGTGTATGTAATAGCAATGTATGTCTATGTTAATGATGTGTAAGAGGTATATAATAAAAGGATCATTACTAGAGTAACGTGTTCTGGAAGTGTGTATCACCTCTCGTAGGTAAATGCCAGATCAGGATCACACTCGAGGCTCCGCCTCTCGTGTGATCCTTGATCTGGCATTTACCTACTCGAGGTGATACCAACTTCCAGAACACGTTACTCTAGTAATAATCCTATTGTATCACACTTTTAATTTCGGAAAAGCTGTAGTAATTGAACGATTTAACAGGACATTCAATTTTTTGTTTTAATTAGTATCTAAAAGTACTTTTACAAATATTAAAGCAAATGTTAACTCCATTATTACCAACAGAACTGATTTATCAGATTGTATTGCAGCACAATGCTAATAAGAATTACTAACTATGATATTTTAAATTCATGCAAATTTAAAAACCCTTTGTAAAGTTCTGCGGTCGGTGGTATAGTATATATAGACGATCGAGATATAGTATGGTGGAAATACCAAGTGTTGGGAAGGCAGCATGGTCTATAAACAGAACGTTTATATTATAAACGGTCATGTGACGTGTGAAATGGTCTATAAATAGAACGTTTATATTATAAACGGTTACGTGACATGGTAACCTAAAGGGAAAACGAAATGCCAAGGTAACCTCGGAGCGAAATGAATTGTAAACGGCGTGTGATATTGTCTATAAATAGAACCTTTATATTATAAACAGTCATGTGACATGGTAACCTAAAGGGGAAATGAAATACTAAGGCGACCTTGGAGCGAACTGAATTGTAAACGGTCGTGAGATATGGTCTATAAATAGAACGTTTATATTATAAAAGGTCACGTGACATGGTAACCTCAAGGGGAAATGAAATGCTAAGGCAACCTCGGAGAAAAACGATATGCAGAGCGGCAAAGAAAAACATATTTAGGATTGAAAAAGTAATACGACGTGATTATAAGAAGAAAGTAGCATTATTTTACCGGTAATGATAATAGCTTTAATAGTTGGGTATATTTAAGGACATTCAAAACATTAAAACGTAATCGCCTGCTGCGTAATATCAGTTATTTAATTCATGTGTTTAAAACCACTTGCTGCGTATTAGTGTACTACGATTAAGTAAAATCCAATACCATAGTATAATTTTACCTTAGCGTGTGCTTCAGTCATACAATATCGATATTAGGTTGATCGATAAAGTTAATGTCTCTGAAGACACTTTTGTCCAATAACTAGGTTGAGTAGTATGGATACTTGGGGTACTGGTACGCAGAGCGATGATGAAGTTCCGTCTGACTTTGCTTAATGAATTGCAAATGTTATGTTATTAAAATGGCAAACCGGATTGATTAGTAGTATAGATACTAGCGGTACCAGCGGAGTTTCCCAGAGCGGGGTTGCTTGAGCAACTAATACTATGTGTTGGGGCTTTTGACTTAAGCATGACTTTCATTTAGTTTTTTTATGTAAATGATGGCATGCTTGAGTTAATAGCCACGGCTGGCATGTTTTACTGTTGTCTATAACTGTTGTTTGAAGCCCGCGAGGGGAAACTAGCCTGGTACCGTTAGTATCTATACTACTACTGTTAATAGACATTACTTAGTTCACTTCGTATGTTGCGACATCGTTAATAATCTGACATTGCATCCGATTACCTAAGTTCATGCACCTTCGCAACATCTGGATTGATTCCGAAATCAGGAACTTTTATTTCAATTTTCATCCCAGAACACGTGCATGTGAATCTCTGTCCTTTTTATGTCCTTTTTTACATAAAAAGGAAGATGAGTGCAATATCCTCAATTATACGGTTTGATATTTTAAGGAAATAGATATATAAAAGAAGATACTGAGCTAATTTTATATTCTATCTCCATGTCAACAAAATAGTGTGTACAGTATTTTTACAGCGAAAATGACAAACTCCATTAACTCCAAAATATGTGTATAGGAAGACCAAATTGAATACGTATGCTGTGCAACATTCTATTGTTTCAATTTGTTAAGTTTATGTTCAAACTAATTCAAAAAAAATAATTCCATATTCCGGCGATTTTTGACAAATATACACATTTTTAGCCCCAAAATTAAGGCATTTCCAAACATCAGGCGGTTTGGAACTTTTTTCTGTTTAATCACTGGACCTTACCCTGCCCAAAAAGGTTACAATATTTATTTTTTCTATTGTATTAGATATATTTCTAATTTTTAGTTAAATACCCCCAATGTCAGCGATTTTATTCATTTCTTTTTACATTTTTACCCAAAATCTCAATATTTAAATATCGGATTCATACATTATATGATGGGACACGTAGAGATGCGTTCCGACAAAGATGCCATCAATTCAAATTGGTTCTAATATATTCCATTCTTTTTCTAAAAAAATAATTCCAGATTTCGGCGATTTTCGTCTAAAAACGCAACGTTTTCCCTTAAAACTCACTAAAGTCCCAACGCTCAGATGGCACACATGTCTCATTTGGAAGCTTAATGTATGTTCTTTCAGCAAATCATACCCTACAAAATCCCCTGGTGGGGAGGTGGGGTCTACAGCCAACTCAAGAACTACCAGTTTTACTGCATGAACCACTCCGACCACACACAGCAATATGTAATACAAAAATCGTAAATTTGTCATATGCTACGATTTAATGAAAGCGAAAGGTAACATATTATTAAAGTAAACAATATAAAACGTCCATACCTTGTCGTTAATTGTAAGCCTTTATAGGGGATTTATCTCTGGCGCGAAGCGCCAGGGATGAAAATCCCCTTAACGGTATCAACTTTTGTCCACATACTATTCGTTTGAAAAAATTTATCCCTTTGGTTTCCGATTTCGGCCAAGTATATGATAGTCGAGCTTAAGGAACGGGAAACCAGTCTCTACTTCCGCTGATAGGCATGGTAAATTCACTTCGGGCCTCTTCGGCGATGTCCCTTGTCTGGGTACCATTCGCAACATCTCGCTATCACCGAAGAATGACGGAATTGGCCGACTATGTGCGATCAAAGATATAGGAACTCTTCGTTAATTTCCGCAATTGGAGAGGATGAATCAATATTAGCCAATTGTCTCGCCAGTAACCATTAATCGATAAATATGACTAAACAGATTTTTTTCAATTGATTTGGGTTTTAAAAAACTCTTTTACTCTACTACTCAGGTCTTGCGTAAGTATCAGGAGTCGTGGAAACAGAATATCGTATTAAATTATATACTAGTTAATGATAACACCATCTAATTGTCACTGTAGTGTAGGTTTACCACCACCAATTACATGTAAACCTCCGAGGTGTAGTCGAATGTAGTTCCTATAATAAAAAGTAATCCCTCCTTTTTCGATGGAAACGGGCATTATAAGTAGGGGAAAACTGCCCATTTCTATTCGATTTTGTGGTTATATGTATAAGAAGCGTATTAATAGGTTTTACTGGATCACTGATGAACATTTTCGAAATTTCGACTCTATGCTTACACTTTGTGAGCAATGAAAACAGGCGATCAATAAAAACAGCTGTACCATTGACCTGTTTAGTAAACAAACAAGAACTTTCTTACATGTCTTGTGACCCCACGTTTTCTGGTGATTTTTCAAGTGGAAAAATAGTTTTCTATATGAACATTACACTGCTGCATTATCCATACTTGAGTTGAATTTGCAGCAAATCATTAATATGTGACACTTTAACATTGGTGTCTATGGGGAAAATAATTAGTGCTTTCATACCTGTAGTGGTAAGCATGGCCGCCTGTCAGGTAGAATATCCGAGTTCGAATGTCCAAATAATATATTATTTTGTAACTGTAATAATTAATTAAAAACCTTTTTTTAAGGAATAAAATGAAGAAAAAAAAAGAAAATTAATTGACGGAATCTTCTAAAGTGAATTTTGGTCTTTGATTTAGATTAGTCATGATAACCGAGAACAAACCCTAATGGCTCCAGTTTCCAGCATTTCCATGAATAATTTTGACAATACATGTACATTATATATTACTATATTTTTTTTAACTAAATAAGAATTTAAAACACAGTTTATAATTAGAAAATTAGTTGAGAAATACATATTCCAGCTGCGTAGCCAGGCATACTCCTGTACGCCCGGGCGTACTCTAGAAAATCGAATGTGAAAAAATAAAAGTGCTTATTTTTTAAAATAAGCAATACAAATTGAAGTGGGTAGGGGGTGAGGCACTATTTTTAAAAACACACTTGAACACAATGAACACTTAATGAATGGAGGCGAAAGCTCCAAAATCTCGCTCAAATGAAGCCAAAAACCTCCGAAATTGCACTCAAATTTAAAAACTTTTCCTGGGGAGGCCCCCAGGACCCACACCACCAGCAGGGGTACAACCCCTCCCGCACCCTCCCCCAGGGCGTATTCTACAAAAGACTCTGGCTACGCCCCTGTATTCTACAACCGAAGCACTTTTATGATAAGGCTTTTCACATGCAAACCTGGCAAACAAGTTTAATAATATATTATTATTTGTTTCAGTTAAACCTAACATTTTGTAATGAAAACAAACGCAGAGAGTTTTAATTCAAATTTATCGAATAAATTACAACCTTAATTTTTATGTCACATTATAACTTTTTGCTTTGGGTTTGAGTCATGAACAGTTTAGCATGCACACATTCTACACGTGTGCTTATCTTCAAGATTACTAGTTACCTACTTCCCGGGATCAAGATGCAGAATTATGCTAAAATATATGTTTGCATGAAATGAAATATAGATCTTTTTAAATTACCTCGATAATACTTACCCGTATACGAAGTATATCATGTGTATGTCCTGAGTTTTGATGCCATGAAAGTCTGTATTTTTTTCGGCAAACGTACGTATTCTAACTGATATAAATGTGTTTATTTGTATAAAGTGTATGTAAAATGATGCGCGTTTACATTTAACCGATGATCGATTACAGGCTTTATGATGATCTTAATCGGATGCCCAACAAACCGATGATGGGTTTAAAACAATCGAATAATCGGTACTTCACTAGCGTTAACATTAAATATTTCAAAAGCGTCTTTTGCAAAAGCATTTGTGGTGATGTTTGTGGTGCTAGTAAAATATAATGGCGAAATAATTTTAGTTGGCATATTTTACAATTCGGAACATCGAAAGCTGCAATTATTCAAAGTACTAAAGTACTTAACAAAATCCTAACGTGTTCTTAGAAATTCGATCTAATGCATCATTGTACAACGTCAACCAATCTTTCCCAGGTCATGCGCATATAATTACAAAATAGACGTTGGTATGGGTGTATTAGATTTGTTGTTTCGTACACAATAAAGTTTTAAAAAAAAGAAACTTAAACCATAAAACCTTGGGCTTTTCCTAACACTGTTAAGAATTACGTAGTTCACTTTGTAAGGTGCGACATCGTTAATAATCTGACAATTGCATCCGATTACCTACGTTCATGCACCTTCGCAACATCTAGATTGATTCCGAACTTATCTGAAATGAGGAACTTTTATTTCAATTCTTTTTTATTTTAATTTTCATCCCAGAACACGTGCATGTGAATCTCTGTCCTTTCCTTACGTAAAAAGAAAGATGAGTGCAATATCCTCAATTACACAGTTTGATATTTTAAGGAAATAGATATATAAAAGTAGATTACATTCGATCTCCATGTCAGCAAAATTGTGTTTACAGTATTTTTACAGCGAAAATGGCGTGTAATTTATAAAAATTGTAATTAAAAAAATGATTAGAACCTAGATCCATATATATTCACTTGTTTTGAAAGAAATGTCATAGTACCTTGTCATATACAAGTTTTAACAAAAGTTGAGCATTATAACATATATTTTTTTTATCTTGAATTTATTTTTTGTTTGCTAAAGAAAAAGGAGGGGTACTGTCCCTATATGTTTGCTTTTGAAAGTAAAAGACGAATGAGGATGACTGACGTGGCGCAGTCGGTAGCGCTGCAGATTTGTAATCGGAGGCCCCGGGTTCAATCCTCCGTGGTGCCACTGAGTTTCGTCGGCGTTTTCTTGAGCAGGACACTTTCCCTTAGCCTCGTCCTCGGATGAGGACGTAAACCGGGCGGTCCTGTGTATCGGTCTATCATCCGAGCACGTTAAAGAACCATAGGAATATATTTGATAATAAGAGTAGAGCACGGTTCCCGGATTCCTATGTATCCTTCCCCTCTCTCTGGGGCGGCTGTAAATAACCTATACTGTGTTGATGAGCCGTTAAACAACATTCAATTCAATTCAATTGTTTGTGTATGTTTTCAAAGATATATATATACATATATATAGGTAATCGAACATTAATCTTTGTTTTTCAATAAATGTTATGAATAAAATGGTGAAAATGTTCAGTGACTCTATTGTATTGTTCCTCTTTTTAGTGACATTTTGGAGTTAGAAATATATGTCATCTTCAAAGACGTCTAGTGGAAAAAAGTGTGATGACCTAACTTTTTTTAAATAATTTTGTATCTAAATGATACCAAAGAAACTTTAAGTATCAATGCAATACAAATCTCAGTACTACGTCCTTTCCAAGCCAACCCAAAATCGAAAAACAAAAAAAATCGTATTTTTTTAAATCAAAAGGATAAATTTTACTCTGAGCTACACATAAATATTTTGTTGACAACAAAAATGACCACAAATGACGTAAAACATATAAATGAAAAAAAAGCTTAACATTTGATATGTTACCATCTGAAATCCTACATTATATTCATATCTATTAGAATGTAAAATGTGAAACAATTCTGTTGTCAAATATATCTACGATTTAAAAAATAAAATTCTTAAACTTGAAAATTTCAAAACTTGCCTAGTCAACATCCTTAAGTTTATTACTGAAGCTGGATAAATCCCCGTTTAGGCTGTGCCTTTTTCATATTAGTTTGATACGATTCAAATCCTCCGTTTGTTTTCATTACAAAATGTTACGTTTAACTGCTCCAAATCCTCCAAAAGTTCCATCAATCTAATTCATTGAAGAACATAGAACTAACAGAAAAGGTCGACAAGGTCAATTTATAAATGGCGAAATGTATACTAAGGGAGGTAACCACACTAGATGAACTAGTTAACAAAGATATACATTACTAAGGGAGGTAACTACACTTACATGTTAATTTATATTATGAACATAATAGTACTATCCGCCTTCAATGAGTTATGTTGTTGAATTGGGTTTAACGGTGCACGACACATCAATGTTATATGGCACCAACAGGAATGAACGTTCAAGGCCACCCTCTCCATTTAAATCGAGGTATAAATATGCAGAATGGGCCTAGAACCTTTTTCACCCGCAACATTGCAAAGTTGCTGCAAATTCTATTGTAAACATTTCATTCTTCGCTGGAGCCAATGCCATTGTTTTCTGCTACCACTCAAGTAGCATCTGAAACAATACAGGGATGATGATGAAGACCTTCAATGAACATGACACAAATGACAAAATGAACATGAATGTATTTGTAATATAACGTGACATTTCCATGTATACGTACATATGTAAATAAAACGTTTAAACTGCTAGAACGAATATAAGACTTTCCATTGGTCGAATTTGTTTCATTACAATCAACTGAAATATCACCCATTTCTACGACGCATATAAAGTCCTTTTATAACGCTGGCAAAACACAACGAGGCATGTGTTCAATCATAGTATTAACAAATATATGCTGAACCAATAATTATGTTATTTAGGCTACTCGTGCGTTAAGATGTTTTGAAAACAATATCCGTTATCGTCAGATATTGACATGATGCCACGACATATGTTTGTTTTTCTTTATTTATTTTTTTTAATTGTTTTCTTGGGTGTATTTGTTTTTAAAGTATGCGATATTTGGTAACAATGCAGAAGTTTCGGAAAACAATCTATTTGTAGGAAATAGCTTTTTCCCTGAAATTTCACTTTTTCCTCAATAAATCTTATATTCTTTTTCCGAGGCAGTAAAAATAAAATACATTACAATATGCATTTTCGTCATATATACATGAACTAGGATCCGGCATATTAAGCTTAAAGGGACACTGTTCGTAAGTAAGCAGATATTGAGCATAACCAAATAACTGTCTGACCTTTATTCAGTGAAATGTATACATGAAAACATGAGGATAGACACTAAGAAGTATGTAGTACTACATTCGTGAGTTTGAAAAAAAAAGTTTTAATTATTATAAGTAAATAAAGTGGGACCCACAATATTTACCTTTTCTGCGATCACGTGACTTCCATTAGTGCATTAGGTTTTGATCATAGTATGTATAGCGTAATATGTATAGCCCGCTTAGCTCAGTCGGAAGCGTTGTCGACCACTTTACGCTCACGCACACTATTATTACTGCGAGAGTAATTTTAGTTTGGGCTGCGAGTTCAAACGCACAAAGCGGATTTACTTTTTTTTGTACCGCGATTGAATTCCGGTAAACAATCTTGCTTTTAATTAATAAATATTCAGTAATGTTTAGTATGCAATGTTTGCGAACATAATTATTGTGTGTTTTATAAGCTAAAAGTTACGGACAGTGTCCCTTTAATTAATGTAAATGTTTTTTATTTTTATTTTGTGATTAAATGTCTTCCTCTTTTTGGCATTAATTAGTCTGTACTGACATTATAAGTGGTTTTCCAAAACGGAACATAAGTCATATACTTACCTTAAGATATCTCAAAAAAACAAGTCCGCGACCTATTATTTGTGAAGGTGAATTATAGTTAGAAAAGGCAGTTCATATTTGTTTACCAAATTCAAGAAAAAAATCAAGGAATAGCCTTAATGAGTTAACGTACGTGTTCTTCTTTTAAAATATAAACACGTAAAAGACGGAAATTGTTTTTTCCGATATGTTGCTAAGTGCTTGCTTGGAGATGTAGAGAAGCACTCAGTGGTACGAGAAATGGTCACCAAACATATATCAAAATACGCAGAGATGATTGATGGTTCTTTTGATGAACATATGGATGCAATGCAGCAATATTCCGTCAAACAATCTTGTGGTTTTTTTCCAGTAAATATTCAATAATGGTTGGTGTGTTATGTTTGTCAACGCAATTATTTTGTGTTTTATAAGTTACGGACATTGAGTCTTTCAATACCAAGACTGCTCCACAGAGTTTGACTGAAGCACGACATGCGCTGTGAAGCGGTACATACCGATCGGTTGATTCGATTCTGTAGTCTGGCATCTGATTGGCTAATCGTAAGGTCAATCAGACGTGACATCCAATGCAGTGTTGTCAGATCCTTAGTAGTGTTGAGTATCGTAGCGTGATAATTTGTCTGATTTTAATGAGATTGCAACTCAAATAGTACCTGAAACATTACAGGGACGATGATGAACGTGACACAAATGACAAAATGAACCTGAAGGCATTTGCTATCTAATGTGACATGCAAATAAAACGTTAATCTGCATGAACGAATGTTTCAATAAAGTTACATTTGGGATTTGTTTCATAACAAACAAATTAAATATCATTATTCTACGACAAATATATTGTAATTTTTGCAACACTTGCAACATATCCAAGGTTTATTTTATAAACAAATATACGCTGAAACAACAATTATGTTGTTTAGGTTAGTCGTGTGTTAATATATGGTATAATCGTCAAATTATACCAACATAATGCACAAGTTACTATATTAACCATTACAATGTATATACATAGCTAATAATTAATTATAACTATTTAAATTAATTAATAACAAATATTTCGTAAGAAAAGACGATTATATCAGGAAAATAACTTCCGTGGAACTTTTGCCGTAAAAATAGCACAAAAAAACACACTCGCAGTCGGGGCACTTGTTAGCGCAGTGTTCTACTCTAAAGAGGGAAACAAACATTAAAACGTGTAAGACAGGCGATAACTTTCATGCTTAGACTTAGTTGGACAATAGACTTCGAACATTTTGGTCATCATATTTGTGTATTGACAATGATTCTGTCAGTGCAGGAACATTGCATTTTTCAATCAGTGATGTATTAGTCTTGTAATAGTAAGTTGTTTGAAGGGAAGCTTTGAAATTACTGTGTAAAGGGAAAACGGGTAATGTTTTCTTTTTCTTGCAATGCGTTTCTGAAATGTACATTAAAAAAAACACAATAACATTAGCTATGCCATTGTATTGTGTTTATCAACAAATCTGCAGATGGTGAACTCTGAAATCATCCACAATCCGAAAAAAAGAGCTTAACGGCGACCATGGAAAACACGTGACGCCAGGATGTATTTAAACTCCTAAATCAACGACAACACATAGACCTTCATTATAACGCCTGTGACATATGCAAGTATTTTCTTTTCAAATACGTGAATCGTGTTGCATCTAATGCGTGTGTAAATATGTCGCCATATTAAAGCCTTTAAACAGGTGGTAAATAATCTCCACAAGGAATGTTATATATGTCATTACTAGCAATGAAACTATGATAAGGCCCGTAGATAGCGATATAGCTCCCAATTTATATATATGTCACTGGGTGGTTTTACCTTATCTCAGTGCCATCACCAACGATAAACAATTCAATAATCAAGCATGCTACCAATTATATAACATAGGCAACATGGTAAGCGTTAATGTAATAACGAAGACAACTAACTTCCTTGAACCTCTTCGAGAACACATTCAATAAAAATGAACGCAAACAGCTCAGCCATGTAATGAACTGTAAATGCGCTAAATACACACAGTGGGTTATATAGTGATCGCCTAACTTTAAACACAGGATACGAGATAATATTCGGAAGTGTCAACTCAGTAACGAGAAGGTTACAGTAGCTGACACTGGAGTCAGTTGTGTTACAGTAGTTGACACTGGAGTCAGTTGTGTTACGGTAGTTGACACTGGAGTCAGTTGTGTTACGGTAGTTGACACCTGAGTCAGTTGTAATTAAGACTTCCGTCCTTTGTAATTATTTTTAATTAGTGTCACTCATGTTTGATCGATGATTTCGACTGATAATTAGTCCTAATTCATTGTTTGGTAAAATCCGTGTATTTAAATATCGATAAATTCTATCTGTCGAGTAAAACATGCTTTGTTTTTCATGACCATAGTGTAATAAATCCTTCAACACGCCTAACTAGTGTCTATATTACTGTTTACGCGGACGCAAAGCCTGCAGAGACAAAAGCCGCATTTCAAATGAATAAGCCTGTTCCACTATACGCCAGCTGAAAAACTGCAGACAATAACGATAGTGTGCATTGTAGGTAACCTGATTATGTTAGACTTTATTAGGTATGAAAAAAGGTCTTACTGTATATGTATTTTATGAAATTCAAACGACACAAAAACAAACTGTCTAACCGCATTTGTACGTATCACCGTTTATATATATATATATGTTGCTGGAATACAAACGTGACAACTAGAACAGGTGTAGCAGTTTACACTGAACAGTTTGAACTTCATTTCCTGAAAATATTTCACCTTTAAAATTAATAGGTCGAGGACATGATTTATGATATATCTTAAGTCAGTATATTTAGTATATGAATTATTCGATACAATCGTTGACTATTATTACGAATTGAGGTGGTGGTGGGAGGTGGGGGTGGTAAAAGGAGACGTTTGAAATAAAGGTATTTCCTGTATGAATATGTTTATTCTCCAAATCTTCTACCACTCATGAACAGTCTCAATCAAACTCAGACTGCAATATTTCGTATGTGTCGTGCTCGGCCGTTTCCAAAGATCCATTATCATACTCCCTTTTTCTTTTATAGCACAGTGGCGTTGCTTGTGCAGTGTGGCGGTAGTAAAACGTCTCCCCGCGCTTGCAATCAGTACTGTAATTCATTCGATCTTTGGAGATCGCTGAGCCCGATACTTATAGTTAGTTATCGGTGGTACATTTTCAATTTCTTTTGTTTTCTTACTTAATTTTTGATTCTGTGGTTCCACTACTCCGGCCGATAAAAGGCTCTGGGTATTGTTTAACCACTCATAGGATATGTTGTCTGCTTTTTATACGCAGGCTTCATAACCGCTGCTCCCAACTAAATTCCATAATGTTTATTTCGCTCTTCGGGGCATTTCATTTTATTAGATACTGGGACCATACGCCGTGCGACATGGGGAATACGTTAAAGAAGGATAACTCCATGTCCACCGCCATATGCATGCCATCTTCGGGATGGTTAAAATGTTGTGCTGTTGATTTTATGAATATTGAGTTCTGCTCAACCCGGGGCTAGAGGGCGTGAGCGGTAGCTAGCATATTTCACTACCACTCATGAACAGTCTCAATCAAACCGAGACTGCAATATTTCGTATGTGTCGTGCTCGGCCGTTTCCAAAGGTCCATTATCATACACTTTTTTTCTGTATCGTAGAAAATATCACGTACTTCAAGAAAATGAAATAAAACAAACATGTCACTGTACTAGTTTATTTTTTTGAAAAATGCAAAATTATTGGATTTTGGAGCAACTCTTTGTCTTTAACTGTAAGCATCTACATCGGATGCCAAGATTTATCGGATGTCTCTAAAAGGTTTGATGTCTTATTTTTTTTAAAAAAGAAGAAATATACTTTTTACAAGATTTTCATTTGCTACCGAAAGATGAACCATATATTATATCACTATGGGGGTTATGGCTTTATTATTAATTCAGTCTCGTCAAACGAGAGGTGTCGCCTTTCTTTTTAATAATTCTTTTGAATATAAATTGCATAACAAGAAGAAAATGATGCAAATCATCAGGACGGCACAGAATGTTTCAACAGGAGGAAAGAAACTTGTATTTATTTTCAAATTTGTATTATATAACAACAAAAATGTAGAAATATTTTAAAAAGTATAAAAAAGTTATATGGCAACAGTAAGCAATAGTAATTTGAGAACAAAGCCACATACTTAAGATATCACAACATATTTAAGGGTTTGCATTAATTGCTGATGATATTTATTTCTAGAATGTTATGAAGATGTTTAAAATGTTTAGGTAGTTTGAATTAGGTAAAAAGATATATAAAAAAAGAAGCTGATATGATCAGTGAAATGTGAACTATGACGAATGGATTGGTACCCGGTTCAACAGTTAACAATTCATCGAGACAAGGCAACTGAAACATCAAGTGGTATCTGTTTATGTTGAACATGCCAATGTTCAGTGGAAAAAAAGTTGGATTTAAGTTGATAACTAACAAAATGATTTAAGGGATATAACTTCGATCAATCGCTAATAGTGTGTAGTGTGGTATAACACCAACAACGGCCCTTACCAGTGTGTATCACGCCTAAATGCTTGGGTTGTTGTCGTTGGAGGTTGCCGGTACATGTTTACTCTGACGTCGACGTGGGGCTCAATGCAGGGAATCTTACGAAATCACATCACCATAGACGTCAGGTTGTGATAGTCCTTGTCGCAGAAGAGTCCTTAAAACAAAATATAGCATTTTTAACTAAATCAAGGGCCATAACCCCGCTGTTACTGGTCCGATATGGCTGATTTTTCCGAGCTTTCGTTGATATTAACAATCTGTTTTAGTTTGGAAAAGATCGGATGAAAAGTGAAGGCTCTATCGTCTTAACGCGACAAAAGTTAACGACGGACGACGGACAACTCGCCATCCCATAAGCTCTGCTGTCTCTTGGTCATTAGAGCTAAAAACGGGTGGGGGCTTATATTAACATTCTAAACAAATATGGCTAACTATAAGCCGGGTATAAGACACATTTAACTATAGGCCGGGTATAAGACACGTTTAACTATAGGCCGAGTATAAGACACGTTTAACTATAGGCCGGGTATAAGACACGTTTAACTACAAGCTGGGTATAAAACAGGTTTAACTATAGACCGGGTATAAGACAAGCTTAACTACTTACGCATGATAAAACAAATGCTTATTTAGTTTACCATTCAATCAATGCAATAAAAAACGTTAAGCAATTCAATCATCAAGCATGCTACAAATTATAAAACATAGGCAATATGATGTGATAATGTAATAACGAAGACAAATTACTTTCTTGAAACCCTTCGTACGCATTCAATGAAAATGAACGTAAACAGCACAACTGCAAATGTTATATAGTGATTTTATGTCAAACCTTACACACAGGATACGAGAAAATATTCGGAAGTGTCGGCTCATTAACGAGTACGATATGGTAATTTTGATACCGGAGTCACTATATCAATTTTTCAATTTTTATTAAAGCATAAACATTTTACAATGTCCATCGCCATCAGCATTGAGGCGGTAATACATACAAGACATACTAAATACAAATACACACAAATATTAAAACATGTTCTGGAGAAATATTTAAGTATGAGTAAACAAATTTAAGGATAAACACGTATATATTATTGAAAGTAATTATAGCATACAAGTTGTTCACACCACTGGTATGGCTCGAAACACTATTAAATATTATGTATAGTACATGATCCACCTATGACCTATATAGATAATCTACAGTGTGATTGCACGGGCTTCACGAATACCAATACCATAACACATATTTGCATTGTAAACATAAGGTATTATGAAAACAGTGTTGGGTTGTTGGTCACTACATTATTACACTATTAATTATGGGTTTTTTTCTTTGCTAATTATGTGTAATTAGTGTCACTCATGTTTGACTGATTATTCGTCCTTATTCCTTGTTTGGTAAAACTCATACAGTAAGTATCGATCAATTGTATCTGTCAAATACAAGATTAAGCAAAACATGTTTTGTTTTTCATGACCGTAGAGTAATAAAGCCTTCAAAACACACCGAAACAAAATATATATTAGTACAGTATCAATATTAATGTTTACGTGGACGCAAAGCCTGCAGAGACGAAAGTCACATTTTATTTGAGTAAACCTGTTCCACTATGCGCCAGGTGAAGAAAGCTCCAGATAGCCTCTCGGTCATACCGTATATGAATTTTATGAAAAATACACAAAAACAAACTGTCTAACCGTATATGTATTTATCCCTTTTTATATATCTGTTGGTTGAATACACACCTGACAGATACACACTTGCCAGCTAGACCAGATAGGTATCAGTTAATTGTCTAATGGTATAATTATGTACTTATCACTGTGTATATATCTGTTGGTTGAATACACACGTGACAACTATACCAGATAGGTACCCACGTGACAGCTAGACCATATAGGTACACACGTGACAGCTAGACCCGATAGGTATACGCGTGGCAGCTAGACCAGACAGGTACACACCTTACAGCTGGACCAGATAGGTACACACCTGACAGCTAGACCAGATAGATATCAGTATACGTTGAACATCTTTTAATTTGATGCATAGTTTTGACTTCCTTTTCAGAAGATATTTCACCTTTAAAAATAATAAGTCGCGGACATGGCATTTGAGATATCTTAAGGTAAGTGTATGACTTATTCGATAAAATAGTGGAATCTTTATTACTTTTAGTGACTTGAATAGCCTCAGGAAAAAAATCAGATGTTTTTTTGGGAAAAGGTGTCATTTAAAAAAAAAAGTATTTCGTACGAATATATAATTATCTTTTCAAATATGCTGTATCGTTAGCATATATCATGTGCTTCAATACTATGAAACAAAACTAGTTTAACACGTCAGTGAACGTGTTGTTTTTAGAAAAATGCAAAGCTGATGGATTTTGGTGCAAAAAATCACACACTTTGTACCTAACTGTACAAATTCTACATACACCCATTTTTACTGCAAAGGATTCTACATGACTTGATACAAACAGTACACAATCATCAAGTCGGTAATATGTTATGTTTTAAGTTAATTCTTACGTTTTAGACGGACCGTAATGTGTTTAGTATAAAAGCTGTATCAGCTTAACATGGTAAATCGTGTCATGATATTTTACAAATAATAAAATATACTTGAATGGTAGCTGAAAATAATGATATTGTCTGCAATTTTTACCACAGAATGTGCAGCAACTCTGCACAAATCTGCAAGTTTGCAGATGAGAAGGTTCTAGTCACATGCTGCATAGTTTTATCTCGATATAAATCAATGGCATCTATTTTTTGTGTCGGTGTGCCGTAAAACCCAATTCATTACAGTGCAATTAATACTATTAATTTCTGTTCATATTATAAGAACACGTCAGTTTGGTAATACATATTTGTGAACACGTCAGTATAGTGTAGTTACTTCCCTTAGTATACATTTCTCCATTTACACGTCGAAATTGTACTGTTTATTACCTGTTTGTCAATCAGAGATTATTGATGATTGCTGGAACTTTTGGAGGATTTGAATTTGCAATATTGATCGTATCAAACTGTAAACGCATACAATCAACGACAAGGTATGATTTTTTTTAGATTGTTTACTTCAATACAATTTTATTGCAGATATGTTGCAATATATCATATATTAATTATCATATCACAATACATGTAGTACTAGTAACACTTACAGATCTATGCAAATGGTTTGGACTACACGTTGTTACAAGTTACAATTCTCTCCATTCTGGTTGAAAAAAGAATGTGATTAACGGAATGAAATTGTAATTTGGATTCAGGAAAACGTTTGTTTGTTACATATCTTAATCTGTATTGGTTTCTTATCATATATGTTATGATGTGCCTATGCAGAGGCTGAGCTGTAGATAATATTTGACTGCAACGAGTATTTACTCAGTTTTAAAATGAATGAGTAACATGCAACTTGTTCAGAGTAAACACTTGCTTTAAATAGTTTCTGCTTTCAAGTAAAAACACAAGAAACACTGTATGACCTCAATATAAGACACATGCTTCAACATCATTTCATGTTCAACTTGGAATACTTTTCTTCATGTAAATATGGAATAAACTGTTACTTAGGATAATACATACACAGATTATACTCATGTTTTTCAAAAGTTTTGAGTTTTTGTAGTAAGTTGATGAGTAATGATACTCATAATTTAAAAAACTGAGTTTCTTTTATTAAAAAAAAGCAGGAGTAAAAAACTCAGCTTATCTACAGCTCTGCCTTTGCACATACAGGTATGTTATTCGTGTTCATTGTTTGATGTCTTGTAGATTTTAATGTGAGGTATACTAATTTATCTCATGAATATGAATGAGCCACGGGTGAAATACTTTCAGTTCGACGAACATCCATCTATTGAAAGAAGTCGGTATTTATATTAAGCCAGACATTGATGCGAAACATATTATTTTCATCCAGCTTCCGAATATATTTCTCTACAGACAATTGTAGCATGGTTGGTTACATTTCCTTTGATGAATACAAAGCATTAAGTAGTTTAATTTAGAATAACAAAATGGGCGTGGCTGTACCATACTACAACTACCAGATAGGGGAAGTTAGTGTACGGTCACTCTGACGTCACAGTGTTACTAAATACACCATACTACAAACAAAATAGAGACTGTCTCAGCTCGTTGGTTATTTAAACACGACCATCTCGGTGTTTAAATAAGCCAACTCGCTGAGACCGGACACTATTACGTAATTGCCCGGTGTGCGATTTGAACTTGGAATATTGAGCGCTTATTTGCTGTTCAAACTTGAAGATAATCACTACACTACATATATTTGTTGTTACTTTGTAATATTGCTAACACTAAGTATGCCTTACTCAACAAAATGACATACAGTTGTTTTGCGAATGAATCCGAGTTCGAATTTGATAAGGTATAGTTTTAAACCACGCATGGTCAATTTGCATGTGCGACATGGTGAATTATATATACTGAAAGGAAAAGGAAACGCATAATGGATATTTCCGCTATATATGGTATGTTTAATATGCTACTGCTAATCGAGCGGTACAGGGCGACATCAGGCCTGTCCTTCCGGAAAGAAGATTTAAACAGCACCGAACACACCAATTTTAAAGTTTCATTATCGACAGAATGCACATTTGTTTTAAGCAGGTAAGCAAACTTAGGCTTTAAACGTTGCAATCTCTTAACATTAAACATAATACTGAAATGGCTTGACTTTTTCAAGCGAAACTTCAACATGTATGCATTTCGTGTAACAAAGTATTCTTTGATAAAAATGTCTACTACATGGCATAGTTGTCCTTCTGTAATTAGTTGTAACCCTTTTTTGTACAAAACACGTTGAGATATATCTGGAATAATTACGTGAAATTAGGTGTATATAATAGTGTAGTATAGGCAATTTTGTGTTATGCGTTTCCTTTTCCTTTCAGTATATTAATAATTCTGAGGTGGGTTGAACAATGTAAAGTTATTTTTCATTGTGATGGATAGTTCAGTAGTACGTCAGACTAACACATTCAGCTGTATCACGTAGTGGTTTACAAGTATTGTTTAATAATAATGTTTACAAATAATGCACTATCGTTTCATAGTATGTCAGTAGAGTAGAGGCTTACCTAACATATCTGGTCCTTGTTAATGATGGAACATTGAGACAGTACGAACACATGTAACTGTCTATTCTTACAATAACACCTTAAACATCGTTTTACAAGGTTTTTAAACAGTAAGTCCGGTAATATGATATAAGTCATGGATAAATTTACCATAGATAACGAGGTATTTGATTGGTTATCATTTCATGTGGTCAAGTTTAGTGTTAGTTTAGTATAGATAGAAAAGACAATTTGTCTAAATGTAAGAAGAGGACATTTGAGACATAAAACATAATACATATATGAACAGAAAGTTTGATATTGCTTTAACGGTAACTCTGGTCAAGGTAACTAGTGTCTCTGTTACTAGGAAACAGAAACAAATCTGCGTTAAAGGCGGATTCCAAGTTCCTTTGATTCCTGTGATACCATTTGTCTCCAAGGTTACTTTGGTCAAGCTCAAACACTTAATGTTAATTTTCGTTATAACAGAACTGTTTCTATAAATTGGAAGATGGTTTCCACTCAGTGTATTTACTTTCTTTAAATTTATCAAGAAACAAATGTGTGGTGTGATATCGTCAGAGGAACATGAGATAACTTACATGTATCAGACTGAGAGTACTTGGGTCTTGGTCACTGTTACTATATAAACATAATTTTGGATTCTAATCAATATATTTTGTTTTGTTTGAAAAACGGGTAATTTCACCATATGGGTAAGTTCACCATATCAAAAGAAATGTGTGTTTAATAGTTATCAACCCATCGATTACCTGGAATTATTGAGAGCAGCGTCAGAGAGAGAGGGGACGGACATATTGGCATCGGGAGCTCTGTCTAATACCTCACCAACCCATTATCTGGGGTTATGAGAGCCGCACGCCGTCCGAGAGAGGGGACGAACATATTGGCATCCGGGAGCTGTGTATAATACCTCACCAACCCATTATCTGGTATTATTAGAACCCCACACGATATCGGGACTGAAAACCGCGCACGGTATATGGGACGGATATATAGGCATCCGGGGGCTCTGTATAATACCTCACCAACCCAGTATCTGGTATTATTAGAGCCGCCTCAGAGAGAGAGGATGGATATATATGATCCGGGAGCTCTGTATAATAACCCATTATCTGGTATTATTAGAGCCGCCTCAGAGAGAGGGGACGGACATATAGGCATCCGGGGGCTCTGTATCATAACTCTCCAACCCATTATCTGGTATTATTAGAACCTCACACGATATCTGGGATTGAGAGCCGCGCACGGTAAAGGGGACGGACATATAGGCATCCGGGAGCTGTGTATAATACCTCACCAACCCATTATCTGGTATTATTAGAACCCCACACGATATCGGGACTGAAAACCGCGCACGGTATATGGGACGGATATATAGGCATCCGGGGGCTCTGTATAATACCTCACCAACCCAGTATCTGGTATTATTAGAGCCGCCTCAGAGAGAGAGGATGGATATATATGATCCGGGAGCTCTGTATAATAACCCATTATCTGGTATTATTAGAGCCGCCTCAGAGAGAGGGGACGGACATATAGGCATCCGGGGGCTCTGTATCATAACTCTCCAACCCATTATCTGGTATTATTAGAACCTCACACGATATCTGGGATTGAGAGCCGCGCACGGTAAAGGGGACGGACATATATGCATCCGGCAGCACTGTATAATACCTCACCAACTCCTTATCTGGTATTATTAGAGGCGCCTCAGAGAGAGGGGACATATATATATGCATCCAGGAGCTCTGTATAATACCTCACCAACCCATTATCTGGTATTATTAGAGGCGCCTCAGAGAGAGGGGACGGATATATATGCATCCGGGAGCTGTGTATAATACCTTACCAACCCATTATCTGGTATTATTAAAGGCGCCTCAGAGAGAGTGGACGAATACACATGCATCCGTGGGCTCTGTATAATACCTCACCAACCCATTATTTGGTATTATTACAGGCGCCTCAGAGAGGGGACGGATATTATGCATCCGGGAGCTCTGTATAATACCTCACCAACCTATTATCTGGTATCATTAGAGCCGCCTCAGAGAGAGGGGACGGATATATATGCATCCGGGAGCTCTGTATAATACTTCACCAACCCATTATCTGGTATAATTGGAGCCGCCTCAGAGAGAGAGGACGGATATATATGCATCCGGGAGCTCTGTATCTTACCTAACCAACCCATTATCTGGTATTATTAGAGCCGCCTCGGAGAGAGAGGACGGATATATATGCATCCGGGAGCTCTGTATCATACCTCACCAACCCATTATTTGATATTATTAGAGCCGCCTCAGGGAGAGAGGACGGATATATATACATCTGGTATACATCCGGGAGCTCATTCTACTCTTACTATTACATTGACTCTGGAAGAAATCGTTATCAGCTGAGCTACCTCGGCCCCTCATATCGAAATATAAAATAGTTGCCGCTTTGTCCGTCCGTCTGTCCGTATATCTTGTCCTGAGCATACCTACTTATGGGACTGCAATACAACTTCAAACAATGATAGAGGACAATGAGAGGACGTGCAATGCATAACCGTTATAGTCTACCTTCATTCAAATTAGGGTTACTACCCATTGTAATTTTGTACTTATAGTCTTGTCCGGAGCGGAGCATAACTCAGAAACTACTTATGGGACTGAAGTGAAACTCACTAAATGATAGAGGACAATTAGCGGTAGTGCTCAGCTTGAGACGCATAGCACTACCTTTATTCAAGATAGAGTTATTTTCTTTGTAGTGTTATATTAACGTCATAATTCTTGCCAGGAGCATTACTCAAAAGCTACAAACGGGACTGCAATGAAACTGCACACAATCATGGAGGGCAGTGGGTGGAAGCGCAGAGCACAATAACTATAACTATTGCCCTTTAATTGTATTCTTATAATTTGTGTTCGGGGCATCACTAAAAAAATGATATAACTTCATTCAAATAAATATGTTATGAGTATGCTTGTTACAAGCAGACGATATTAATTACGTCATACATTATTAAACTTAACTATTACATAATATTAATTTGAGTATGCGCATTATTTTGTTTCAGAAACCGCATTACGACAACATAACAACAAGTCATCTTTAAATAAACATGGATACAGAGCATTACGACAACATAACAACAAGTCATCTTTAAATAAACATGGATACAGAGCAGTTGCCGTTCCAGTGCACTGTGTGCAGTAAACGATTTACCCAGTCAGGCAATCTTAACAGTCATATACGCATACATACAGGCGAGACACCATATAAGTGTAACGTGTGCAGTAAAGGATTTACCTTCTCCAGCAATCTTAACAGTCATATGCGCATACATACAGGTGAGACACCATATAAGTGTAGCGTGTGCAGTAAAGGATTTATACAGTCAAGCGTTCTTAAAAATCACATGCACATACATACAGGCGAGACACCATATACGTGTAGCGTGTGCAGTAAAGGATTTACGCAGTCATGCGATCTTAACAAGCATAGGCGCATACATACTGGGGAGAAACCATATAAGTGTAGCGTGTGCAGTAAAGGATTTGCCGAGTCAGGCAATCTTAACAGTCATATGCGCATACATACAGGTGTGACACCATATAAGTGTGGCGTGTGCAGTAAAGGATTTGCCGAGTCAGGCAATCTTAACAGTCATATGCGCATACATACAGGTGAGACACCATATAAGTGTGGCGTGTGCAATAAAGGATTTATCACGTCAGGTAATCTTAACAAGCATATGCGCATACATACTGGGGAGAAACCATATAAGTGTAGCGTGTGCAGTAAAGGATTTGCCGAGTCAGGCAATCTTAACAGTCATATGCACATACATACAGGTGAGACACCATATATGTGTAGCGTGTGCAGTAAAGGATTTACAAAGTCATGCGATCTTAACAAGCATATGCGCATACATACTGGGGAGAAACCATATAAGTGTAGCGTGTGCAGTAAAGGATTTGCCGAGTCAGGCAATCTTAACAGTCATATGCGGCGCATACATACAGGTGAGACACCATCTAAGTGTGGCGTGTGCAATAAAGGATTTACACAGTCATGCGATCTTAACAAGCATATGCGCATACATACTGGGGAGAAACCATATAAGTGTAGGATGTGCAGTAAAGGATTTACCCAGTCAGACCATCTTAACAGTCATATGCCCATACATACAGGCGAGAAACCATATAAGTGTAGCGTGTGCAGTAAAGGATTTACAAAGACAGGTAATCTTAACAGGCATATTCGCATACATGCAGGCGAGAAACTATAAGTGTAGCGTGTGCAGTAAAGGATTTACCCAGTCATGCAATCTTAACAGTCATATGCCCATACATACAGGCGAGAAACCATATAAGTGTAGCGTGTGCAGTAAAGGATTTACAAAGACAGGTAATCTTAACAGGCATATTCGCATACATGCAGGCGAGAAACCATAAGTGTAGCGTTTGCAGTAAAGGATTTACCAAGACAGGTAATCTTAACAGTCATATGCATATACATACTGGAGAGACATCATATAAGAGTAGCGTGTGCAGTAAACGATTTACCGTGTCTAGCAAGCTTTACTGCACATGCGTATACATACATACGAGACATCAGATACGTGAAGCTAGCGCATTGCAGAATTTAGTCATTCAATGCATCTTTAAAGACCTGAGTGCATCCGTGCATCTGAGCAACCAATTAGGTCAAGTGTATCATATGGAACAAGGGATTTACAGTCATGAAGAATATAAGTACAGATGATAAAGACATGCATGTATAGCAAAGTATTTAACATACTGATCTCTAAAATATCCATGCAGACTCATGAAGGATGCAGACTCATGCAGGATGCAGACTCATGAAGGATGCAGACTCATGCAGGATGCAGACTCATGAAGGAGAGGTAACATGTAAAATTAGTCTGTGGATCAAAGTACTTGTCCAGTAAACTGATTTTAAAGAACAAACTCTTTCATATTCATAATTTTGCATTTCAGAGATGTTGAGATTTTATTTTATTTTCAGTAGGTGATAAAACTTGTGTTACTCGGTTTTTATCCTTATGTTCCATAGTAAAATAAAAATCTTTGGCATAGTAAAAAGATGATAATTTTGAAGATTTTGATTTTAAAAGATACATATATTGAACCAATTTGCATGAATGTGCTTGAAATATGCAGGGTTTTAAAAGAATCACACTGTAGATACCTTAATTTTAACAGTAAATTTGGTTGAACATCAATGATAAAGACCGAGTTTATCGCCTACCAGAATGCATTGGTTAGTTCTTATTTCTTGATCAGTTTTTTTCATGATGCTCTATCAAAATTATGAATACGCGCAATATTTTGTGAGATGAGGTAACCTGTACAGCAACAATGTCCATTGTTCATACATACGTGACAAACTATGGGATTGAACTGCCACCCCGATACATATAAAATACCCTGTGTGGGAACCAGACATACCATTTGTATATACAACCCAATACTAAATGATAGTATAGACTATTAGTCACTTGTGGAAGTAGGCTGGTACGTGAGATGTCGGCATCTGTAATTTGCTCAAAGTAAAATCCAGGCTGGTTCAGAAACTTCCATTCTGACGACTGATATACACAGTATTTTAAACATATGATGTATTTAGTTTAAATCCGGATTTATATATAATACATGGGCACGTATTCATAAAGCAACTTAAGTTGAAAATATTACTTAAGCCAAATTTTAATATTTTTACATATTTTTAAAAAGCCTTATTAACCTATCAGGGAGACTACAAACCATCGATTTTAAGATAGATATTTAGCTGTCGGTTTTATTTATCCATAACCTTATTCACTATATTTAGAAAACGTTTTAAATCGATAGAAAAAAGTGTTTAAAAAATTGATAACATTTCACTTAAGTTAAGATATTGCTAAGAAGCTTTACGATTATGGACCCTGGAGATGACAATACTGAGATGGTAGTTTCTATGCCGATTATTTAAAAGGTACAATGCATGACGTATATTATCCAGCCAGTCTCGTGACCTTCCATCTGGAATGAATGACGCATACTCGGTGTGGAATAAATGTTTGATTATTCAGTATGTTATGCAGCCAGTCTCGTGATCTTCCATCTGGAATGAGTGACACCTGTTTGATTATTCAGTATGTTATCCAGCCAGTCTCGTGACCTTCCACCTGGAATGAATGACACGTACTCGGTGTGAAATATGCAGTATGTTATCCAGCCAGTCCCATGATTTTCCATCTGGAATGAATGACACCTGCTTGATTATTCAGTATGTTATGCAGCCAGTCTCGCGATCTTCCATCTGGAATGAATGACGACTGCTTGATTATTCAGTATGGTATCCAGCCAGTCTCGTGACCGTCCATCTGGAATGAATGACGCGTACTCGGTGTGAAATACCTGTTTGATTATTCAGAATGTTATGCAGCCAGTCTCGTGATCTTCCATCTGGAATGAATGACGCGAACTCGATGTGTAATACCTGTTTGATTATTCAGTATGTTATGCAGCCAGTCTCGTGATCTTCCATCTGGAATGAATGACACGTACTCGGTGTGGAATACCTGTTTGATTATTCAGTATGTTATGCAGCCAGTCTCGTGATCTTCCATCTGGAATGAATGACACGTACTCGGTGTGAAATACCTGTTTGATTATGCAGTATGTTATCCAGCCAGTCCCGTGATTTTCTATCTGGAATGAATGACACCTGCTTGATTATTCTGTATGTTATGCAGCCAGTCTCGCGATCTTCCAATGGAATGAATGACACCTGTTTAATTATTCAGTATGTTATCCAGCCAGTCTCGTGACCGTCCATCTGGAATGAATGACGCGTACTCGGTGTGAAATTCCTGTTTGATTATTCAGAATGTTTTGCAGCCAGTCTCGTGATCTTCCATCTGGAATGAGTGACGTGTACTCGGTGTGGAATACCTGTTTGATTATTCAGTATGTTATGCAGCCAGTCTCGTGATCTTCCATCTGGAATGAATGACACGTACTCGGTGTGGAATACCTGTTTGATTATTCAGTATGTTATGCAGCCAGTCTCGTGACCGTCCACCTGGAATTAATGACAACTGTTTGATTATTCAGTATGTTATGAACCAAGTCTCGTGATCCTTCCATCTGGAATGAATGACACCTGTTTGATTATTCAGTATGTTATCCTGTCAGTCTCGAGAGCTTCCATCTGGAATGAATGCCATCTGTTTGATTATTCAGTATGTTATCCAGCCAGTCCCGGGATCTTCCACCTGGAATGAATGCCACCTGTTTGATTATTCAGTATGTTATGCAGGCAGTCTCGAGAACTACCTTCTAGAATGTATGGCACGTACTCGGTGTGGAATACCTGTTTGATTATTCAGTATGTTATGCACCCAGTCTCGTGATCTTCCATCAGGAATGAATGACACGTACTCAGTGTGGATTACCTGTTTGCTTATTCAGTTTGTTATGCACCAAGTCTCGTGACCGTCCATCTGGAATGAATGACACGTACTTGGTGTGGAATACCTGTTTGATTATTCAGTATGTTATGCAATTTAGGGATTCGTCAAGGGGAATGTTTGTCCCCTATTATCTCTTCTGTGTATCTAAACGATTTAGAAGATGAACTATTTTTAAAAGGAAGCAACGGGGT
Source organism: Cyrtodaria siliqua (assembly GCA_037043455.1). Taxonomy (NCBI): domain Eukaryota; kingdom Metazoa; phylum Mollusca; class Bivalvia; order Adapedonta; family Hiatellidae; genus Cyrtodaria; species Cyrtodaria siliqua. Next base: position 20,293 of record JAWPHD010015227.1, on the reverse strand, counting down.
AGATATTGGGATGCTTAAATTAATGTTACTTCTGTACGCGGATGACATTGCTATATTTTCCTCATCACGGGAAGATTTGCAATTAGGATTAAATACACTTAGTAATTACTGCAATAGGTGGAAGTTAAAAGTAAATACCGAAAAAAACAAAGGTTATGGTGTTTAGAAAAGGGGGTATATTGCCAAGAAATATTTCGTTTACTTTGAATAATAATACAATATATATTGTTAATACATTTTCGTATTTAGGAATAGTATTTACTACATGTGGCTCATTTTGTGAATCATAGAAAAACCTTTCTGTACAGGGTCAAAAGGCTATTTTTAAACTTAACAGATACCTTTATAAATTTGTTAATATTACACCAAGGCATACTTTAGAATTATTTGATAAATTGGTATCAGCTATTCTAAATTACGGTAGCGAAGTATGGGGATTTAGACAGGCAGATCAAATCGAAAGAGTTCATTTACGATTTTGCAAATCATTGTTACGAGTGAAAACGTCTACACAGAATGATTTTATATATGGTGAATTAGAACGTATACATTATCAAACTCTGTGATTATATATAATAATCGAATATTGGTTAAAAATAGTAAACAGCAATGCACGGAAATACATTGGTAATGCATACTCTATGATGCTTAATGATATTGAAACACTGCCAAATAAAACAAACTGGGCATTTTTGGTAAAAACTATATTGGGAAATTTAGGTTTTTATAATGTATGGGTATCATATAAAAGCGTTTTTGTTAATAGTTAAACAACGTTTGCGGGATACGTTTATACAAAACTGGGATAGCCGCTTAAATCACTCAACTAAAGCGATATTTTACAACGTGATTTCAATTTTCAAGTTTCAACCATATTTGGATATAGTCAGTATTAAAAAAATCGAACGACATTAAGAGTCTCATCTCATAGGCTAGAGATTGAAACGGGTCGTTAGAAAAAAACAATAAAAATACCAAGAGAAAGCAGAAAATGCCAATTCTGTAGTTCTCTTGGAGATGAATTTCATTTTTTATTTGAATGCACATTATACAACGATCTGAGATCTACATTGTTTAAAAAGTACTTTTCGAAAAACAGCAAAATGTTCAAAACTATAGAATTATTTCAGTCAGAAAATAAGCAGCAATTACGAACTTAGCCACATATGTATTTAAAGGATTTGAAAAAGGAAAAAGCATTATCTGTGAAAACTCCCAATAACAATTATGTTGGTGTATTTATTTAACACGCTCCATGCAACTTAGAGATAATATATCATGCATGTCAAAATTCAGAGAGAAGCTGTTAAACAACAGTATTGTAATACTTAAAATGTTCATATCTTAAAAACACTTGTTGCTTAAGAATAGCGCATTTCATGTGTGACATTGTTAGATTAATATAACATTGTATTTTATAAACATGATTCTAAGTAATATTTATATTAACACTGTCAAAACGCCATTGATATATTAGAAATGTTTGTTGTACAGTTGTTTAAAGTTATGCTCAAGAGACATATATGACTTATTGCATAATATGTATGTACTTTGTAAGGATTATTTGGGATGGCCTATGACGAGGCAAATAAAAGTTCTTCTATGCACCCAGTCTCGCGATCTTCCATCTGGAATGAATGACACCTGTTTGATTATTCAGTATGTTATCCATCCAGTCTCGTGACCGTTCATCTGGAATGAATGACGCGTACTCGGTGTTGAATACCTGTTCGATTATTAAGCATGTTCCATTCACTATACATATATAATATTTAATGGCACGTGTTTGATATATTAGAAATACATTTATAGAGATGTATTTCGTAAATACATATGATCATGGTAATATGTGTTAAGATTCGTAAATTCGATGAATCAGCCGGACATGCAAGTTTACGAGTGACAAAACAGATAGACAATGGTAAAAACATCGATGGACAATGGTAAAAGACAAGTAAAAACAAAATTGGACAATGGTAAAGAGAGAGAGAGAGACAATGGTATAAAACATAGATAGACAATGATAAAAACATAGATAGGCAATGGTAAAAACCTAGAGAGACAATGGCAAAAACATGGATAAACAATGGTAAAAACAAACACAGAGCTAAAAAATTAGATAGACAATGGTAAAAACATAGACGGACAATGGTCAAAACATAGACGGACAATGGTAAAAACACAGACAGACAACGGTAAAAACAAAGACAGACATGGTAAAAACATAGACGGACAATGGTGAAAACATAGATAGACAATGTTAAAAACATTGACAGACAATTGTAAAAACATCGACAGACAATGGTAAAAACATGGTAGACATCGGTAAAAACATAAATAGACAATGGTAAAACATAAACAAAGAATGGTAAAACCATAGATGGACAATGGTAAAAACATAGATATACAATGGTAAAAACATAGGCAGACAATGGCAAAAGCTTAGATGGACATTGGTAAAAATATAGAGAGATAATGGTAAAACAGATAGACAATGGTAAAAACATAGATGGACAACGGTAAAAACATAGACAGACACTGGTAAAAACATTGATAGACAATGGTAAAAACATAGATAGACAATGGTAAAAAATAAGCAGACAATGGTAAAAACATAGGTTGACAATGGTATAAACATAGACAGACAATGGTAAAAACATAGATGGACAATGGTCAAAACATAGATAGACAATGGTAAAAACATAGACAGACAATGGTAAAAACATAGATATACAATGGTTATAACAAAGACAGACAATGGTAAAAACATAGACAATGGTTAAAACATAGACAGATCATGGTAAAAACACTGACAGACAATGGTAAATGTAAAAACATAGTAGACAGAAAATGGTAAAAACTTTGATAGACAATGGTGAAAACATAGACAAACAATGGCAAAAACAAAGACAGGCAATGGTAAAAGCATAGACAGACAATGGTGAAAACATAGACAAACAATGGTAAAAACATTGACAGACAATGGTAAAAACATATTATTGAGATAATGGTAAAAACATAGATAGACAATGGTAAAAACATAGATAAACAATGGTTAAAACATAAATGGACAATGGTAAAAACATATTATTGAGATAATGGTAAAAACGTAGATAGACAATGGTAAAAACATAGATAAACAATGGTTAAAACATAATGGACAATGGTAAAAACATAGATATACAATGGTAAAAACATAGATAGACAATGGTAAATACAAAGACAGACAATGGTAAAAACATAAACAGACAATGGTAAAAACATAGATAAAACAATGGTAAAAACATAAACAGACAATGGTAAAACATAAATAATGGTAAAACATAGACAGACAATGGTAACAACATAGATAAACAATGATAAAAGCACAGAGATAGAATGGTAAAGCATAGATAATGGTAACAACATAGACAGACAATGGTAAAAACATAGACAAACAATGGTAAAAGCATAGACAGACAATGGTAAAAACATAGACAAACAATGCTAAAAACATTGACAGACAATGGATAAAACAAATTAGTGAGAGAATGGTAAAAATGTAGATAAACAATGGTAAAAACATAGATAGACAATGGTAAAAACATAGATAAACAATGGTTAAAACATAAAGAGACAATGGTAAAAACATAGACATACAACATGTACAATGGTTAAAACATAGATAGACGATGGTAAATACAAAGACAGACAATGGTAAAGACATAGACAGACAATGGTAAAAGTATTGACAGACAATGGTAAAAGTATAAACATAGTAGACAGACAATGGTAAAAACATAGATAAACAATGGTAAAAACATATACATAGAATGGTAAAACATAAATAATGGTAAAAACATAGATATCATAGAATGGTAAAGACATAGACAGGCAATGGCAAAAACATATATAGACAATGGTAGAAACAGACAGACAATGGTAATAACATAGCCATAGAATGGTAAAACATAGATAATTCTAACAACATAGACAGACAATGGTAAAAACATAGGCAGACAATGGCAAAAACATAGACAGACAATGGCAAAAACATAGACAGACAATGGCAAAAACATAGATAGATAATGGTAAAAGCATAGATAGACAATGGCAAAACATATATAGACAATGGTGAAAACAGACAGACAATGGTAATAACATAGACAAAGAATGATAAAACATAGATAATGGTAAAAAACATACAGACAATGGTAAAAACATAGATAAACAATGGTAAAAACATAGATATAGAATGGTAAAACATGGATAATGGTAAAAACATAGACAATGGTAACTACATAGATAGACAATGGTAAAACCATAGATAGCCAATGGTAAAAACATAGATAGACAATGGTAAAAACAAAGATAGACAATGGTAAAAACATATATGGACAATGGTAAAAACATAGACAGACGATGATAAAAACATAGTAGACAGACAATGGTAAAAACAATAGACAGACGATGGTAAAAACATAGATAGACAATGGTAAAACATAGATACACAATGGTAAAAACATAGACAGACAATGGTAAAAACATAGATAAACAATGGTAATAACATCGACAGACAATGCTAAACAGGGGCGTAGCGTGACAAAAATCTCACTCACTCACGGGGGTAGGTGCTGGACGGGGTTGTCCCCCTCCCTCTGTTGGGGTTTCCGGGAATTTTTTAAAAAATAAACGGTCGTACGTGACTTTTGGTGCATTTTAGGGTCAGCATGTAACCCCCATTAGGCTCACCTTTTTATTGCGTTTTTCGAGTTTTTCGAGATTTTATTTTTTGAGCCTTCGTTTGAAAAGTTTACTCACGTGAGTAAATGAGTATGGCACGCTACGCGCCTGGTAAAAACATAGACAGACAATGGTAAAGACATAGACTATGGTAAAAAATAAAAACATTTATCGAATAACTTGCAGAGTGGGAGTCTTAGAAGGCAGGGTAATATTTATCATAATACACTAGTATAATAAATATGCAAATGAAGGCCGAATTCTAGTTCGGTCTTTTCCGTGTAGCTCGGTGTGCACCAGAATTACCTCTTCGATTGCCGTAACCGTTACAAATACCAAATTACGGCAATCGACGAGGTAGTTCCGTTGTTTGTTGTCGTACGGAGAAAACAGAGTCAGCATATGACGTCATCGACGTCATCATACAAACATACGACGTTATCATACGGCAGTTATATATATATAGATGATCTTACATAAGTACTCATTCATTATTGAATTTATTAAACGAGTTGGCAAGAGCCTCGCATTATATCATTTTAACTAACGAGTTTAATACATTCAATAATGAATGAGAACGAATGTTAGATTCTAATTCTATTTATTACATAACTTATAACGTCACATTACGTCAGACAGTTACATTAACGTGACGTCCATGACGTCATTAACATTATGTTTTACCACTAGTGGAATATCGGAAATATTAAATGGTATTACTCCCACACCGCATGTTATGGGATAAAGGCAACTACATATGAGGCGTTTTTGGAGTTCATTTATACTGTACAAGGTTGTGAATGCGTTTCCAGTTCATGTTTTCTAAGTCTCGTTTTTCCCTTCCAGTTTTAGGTACTGTTTAATAGTTATTTGTTTGTATTTTCGAATTGTTGCTTTATAATAAATTGTCGGCAATTTGGTTTTCATTAAAGTTTTACATGAAAGTCAAATTCCCAGAAACTAAAAGCGTTCAAAATCCACGCACGCTTACAGCTCCATGACAGCAGTATGTTCCTACCAAAGGTAGGTCACTATGAATAGCCTTGACATACTTCTCGTACTTTGTTAAGTTACATTCATGTTTTACATTCAAGTTTCGGATTATTGTCTCAGACACCAAAAGCCATACAGATATAGAACTACACACATCTCTCTGATAGCAGCATGCCCAACCAGCAGAAGTACAATGCGAATGACCTGATATTTGGTTATGTTTTTTGGTTAAGTTCGCCACTCTTTATCATTTTATTGCTCCGAGAATAGATTAGACGACATCGGGGCTAGCCTAGTCTGAATCCGGGCTAGTCTCTCTTTCAAAAATGGTTGCCGTCGGGATAGCCTAAACAAATCTCGGGACAATCAAACTTTTAAAACTAAATTCCAACAATGTATTTTATATAGTTTGAAAATATTATAACACATTAGCGATACATAATGATGTAACTGTGTTGTTCGATGTGTTTAAGTGTACGACTGTACACACTGTGTTGTGTCTGTAGATATTTGACAGTTCAGTATGTTGTAACATGTGTTAAGTAAATAGTATATTTCGTTCTAAATAGCCTTCAAATAAAATATGTTTACCAAATATATTTAGTTTTTGTATATATAAATATCCTTTCAGTGATCGTGATTATCGGAAACCAGTATGCGCATGTGTAGCACTACGGGATCGTATGACATGCATGGTACATTTAATAACAAGGTCCGGACTACGGGATCGTATGACATGCATGGTACATTTAATAACAAGGTCCGGACTTCGCCTTGTGAGTTCCATAATTTATTGGTACATATAAAACAGTCCGAACAATTACAAATTCTCAATACGCTATGAACATCCTGTTACTATATATGAACATCCTGTTACTATAACTACTGCAATTCACATATATACATTCCGTTTCGTATAGTGGCTTTCAGTACTTCCATTTGTTAATTTCTTAACTAGTCCCTATTATTAAATGTCTGAGGTTCACAAAGTATAATAGTATTTAGAAACGTTCAAATGTCCAAATCCTCAAATTAGTATGTAACGCTGAACAACTGCCCTACTATACTAGCTTCCATAGTATAGTTAAACTTATCCCACAACCTGTCTTAGACGGGATTTATCTTGTGGATACAAGACCGATTGACTATTGAAACTGACTCTCCGGTTACATCGACATTAATATAACCGCACATACTAACGTGAAACTAGTTGCGGTTACGTCGACATTAACATAACTACACATACTAACGTGGAACTATTTGCGGTTACATCGACATTAACACAACTGCACATAATAACGTGAAACTAATTGCAGTTACGTTGACATGAACATACTCATGTGAAACTAGTTGCGGTTACATCTACATTAACATAGCTGCACATACTAACGTGAAACTAGCTCACGAGGAAAACGATGATTTCTCAATACTAGTAATTAAAACGAGGCGAGTAGGAGCGCACTTATATTCTTCGAATAGTCTAGCTAAACATATAGGCGACGCCGGTAATTTAATTAAAATCAGTATAGTTTAACAAAACAGAAAACGAAATAACTGTAATTCACATATGTACAGAAGACTATAAATACCGCAGTTGACAAAAGTACAGTATATTATAACTACCGCAATTTACATATGTACCGTATACTATAACTACCGCAATTCACATATGTACAGTAGACTTTAACTACCGCAATTCACATATGTACAGTAGACTATAACTACCGCAATTCACATATGTACAGTAGACTAATACTACCGTAATTGACAAAAGTACAGTATACTATAACTACCGCAATTTACATATGAACAGTATACTATAACTACCGCAATTCACATATGTACAGTAGACTATAACTACCGCAATTCACAAATGTGCAGTAGACTATAACTACCGTAACTTACAAAAGTACAGTATACTATAACTACCACAATTTACATATGTACAGTATACAATAACTGCCGCAATTCACATATGTACAGTAGACTATAACTACCGCAATTCACATATGTACAGTAGACTATAACTACCGCAATTCACGTAAGTACAGTAGACTATAACTACCGCAATTCACATATGTACAGTAGACTATAACTACCGCAATTCACATATGTACAGTAGACTATAACTACCGCCATTCACATATGTACAGTAGACTATAACTCTGCAATTCACATATGTACAGTAGACTATAACTACCGCAATTTACATATGTACAGTAGACTAGACTATAACTACCGCAAGTTCCATATGTATATTATACTATAACTACCGCAATTCACATATGTACAGTATACTATAACTACCGCAATTCACATATGTACAGTAGACTATAACCACCGCAATTCACATATGTACAGTAGACTATAACTACCGCAATTTACATATGTACAGTAGACTAATACTACCGTAACTTACAAAAGTACGGTATACTATAACTACCACAATTTACATATGTACAGTATACAATAACTGTCGCAATTCACATATGTACAGTAGACTATAACTACCGCAATTCACATATGTACAGTAGTCTATAACAACCGCAATTCACATATTTATAGTAGACTATAACTACCGCAATTCACGTAAGTACAGTAGACTATAACTACCGCAATTCACATATGTACAGTAGACTATAACTACCGCAATTCACATATGTACAGTAGACTATAACTACCGCCATTCATATATGTACAGTAGACTATAACTGCTGCAATTCACATATGTACAGTAGACTATAACTACCGCAATTCACATATGTACAGTAGACTAGACTATAACTACCGCAAGTTCCATATGTACATTATACTATAACTACCGCAATTCACATATGTACAGTATACTATAACTACCGCAATTCACATATGTACAGTAGACTATAACCACCGCAATTCACATATGTACAGTAGACTATAACTACCGCAATTCACGTATGTACAGTAGACTATAACTACCGCAATTCAAGTATGTACAGTATACTATAACTACCGCAATTCACATATGTACAGTAGACTATGACTATAACTACCGCAATTCACATATGTACAGTAGATTATAACTACCGCAATTCACATATGTACAGTAGACTATAACTACCGCAATTCACATATGTACAGTAGACTATAACTACCGCAATTCACAAATGTACAGTAGACTATAACTACCGCAATTCAAAAATGTACAGTATACTATAACTACCGCAATTCACATATGTACAGTAGACTATAACTACCGCAATTCACAAATGTACAGTAGACTATAACTACCGCAATTCACGTATGTACACTAGACTATAACTACCGTAATTCATGTATGTACAGTAGACTGTATCTACCGCAATTCACGTATGTACAGTAGACTATAACTACCGCAATTCACGTATGTACAGTCGACTATAACTACCGCAATTCACATATGTACAGTAGCGTATGTACAGTAGACTATAACTACCGCAATTCACATATGTACAGTATACTGTAACTACCGCAATTCACATATGTACAGTAGACTACAACTACCGCAATTCATATATGTACAGTAGACTATAACTACCGCAATTTACGTATGAACAGTAGACTATAACCACCGCAATTCACGTATGTACAGTAGACTATAACTACCACAATTCACGTATGGACAGTATACTATAACTACCGCAATTCACGTATGTACAGTAGACTATAACTACCGCGCAATTCACGAATGTACAGTAGACTATAACTACCGCATTTCACATATGTACAGTATACTTTTACTACCGTAATTGACAAAAGTACAGTATACTATAACTACCGCAATTTACATATGAACAGTATACTATAACTACCGCAATTCACATATGTACAGTATACTGTAACTACCGCAATTCACATATGTACAGTAGACTACAGCTACCGCAATTCATATATGTACAGTAGACTATAACTACCGCAATTTACGTATGTACAGTAGACTATAACCACCGCAATTCACGTATGTACAGTAGACTATAACTACCACAATTCACGTATGGACAGTATACTATAACTACCGCAATTCACGTATGTACAGTAGACTATAACTACCGCGCAATTCACGAATGTACAGTAGACTATAACTACCGCATTTCACATATGTACAGTAGACTTATACTACCGTAATTGACAAAAGTACAGTATACTATAACTACCGCAATTTACATATGAACAGTATACTATAACTACCGCAATTTACATATGAACAGTAGACTATAACTGCCGCAATTCACATATGTACAGTAGACTACAACTACCGCAATTCATATATGTACAGTAGACTATAACTACCGCAATTTACGTATGTACAGTAGACTATAACTACCGCAGATCACGTATGTACAGTAGACTATAACTACCACAATTCACGTATTGACAGTATACTATAACTACCGCAATTCACGTATGTACAGTAGACTATAACTACCGCAATTCATATATGTACAGTAAATTATAACTACTACAATTCACGTGTGTACAGTAGATTATAACTACCGCAATTCACATATGTACAGTAGACTATAACTACCGCAATTCACATATGTACAGTAGACTACAACTACCGCAATTTACATATGTACAGTAGACTATAACTACCGCAATTCACGTATGTACAGTAGACTATAACTACCGCAATTCACCTATGTACAGTACACTATAACTACCACAATTCACGTATGTACAGTAGACTATAACTACTGCAATTCACATATGTACAGTAGATTATAACCAAATGGTAAAATTTGGACACATGATTAGTTCATGTTGATACGTCACGCTTCAACTTGAGTTCTGGTGGCACTGATAAGTACTGCAGTAGTCATGAATTATTATACTATGTTTCCAAATATACCAACTACACCAACAAATTAACTAATTATAAAAAACACGATCAAACACTGATATAGAAACTACTAATTAAAGAGATTGTATGTTTTTAGTTATCAGACCGAAAGTTTGTGAACCACGACACATTATACTTTACAGTTTATATATTACAGTTTCCGAGATTAAAAGAAGGAAACTTGTATCCAGAGATAAAGCAGAAGCTCGTGCCCAGAGATAAGAAAGAAGCTCGTGTCCCCGAGATCAGAAGGTAGCTCGTGTCCCGAGATAAGAAGGAAGCTCGTGCCTGGAGATAAGATGGAGATAAGATGGAAACTCGTGTCCAGAGATAAGAAGGAAGCTCGTGTCCAGAGGTAAGAAGGAAGCTCGTGTCTAGAGATAAGAAGGAAGCTCGTGTCCAGAGATAAGAAGGAAGCTCGTGTTCAGAGATAAGAAGGAAGCTCGTTTCCCGAGATAAGAAGGAAGCTCGTGTCCGGAGATAAGAAGGAAGCTCGAGCCTAGAGATAAAAAGCGAACTCGTGTCCAAAGATAAGAAGTTCCTTATTCGTTCCTGTTCGTTTACAAGGTCAGTTGTATTGCAGAATGTGTTGTGATGGGTACTGTACAGTAAACACATAGACCTATTTATACAGTGTCAGGTTTGGTATTAGTAACCTGGGTAGGTGTTACCCTAGTGACGGTTTACACCAATTATCAAAGCATAATGGTCAATAACTTGCCAACTGATCAGTTTCAAAATAAGTTATAACAAATACTTTAACCAACCCTAACATGAAATATCCCTCAAGTTGCTGAATACACCCACAAGGATTCTGGACACGTGAGCTTGACGCAAAACTGTCACTCCAGTATACCACCCCGGAAATTCGTTTCGTTTATTTGGGGTACAATGATCACGTTTTACCTGAGAAATAAGCTAAACGCAAGAAGATGGCTTAGATAATGTCGCTGAAGCATAAACAGATTCAAAACTTCAGTCATAAATGTATTGAGGTTACCAGAGATAAGAATGGCGAAACTTTAGTACACGTTCGCTTACCATGTCTTGTACTTTGTGAGGAAAAGAGCTAAACGCAAATGCTTAACCTTGATTAATATAGAAATAGTCGAGGTCAAAAGGTCAAGGTCATGTGTGCCGGATGCTGGACCCATGGCACACAACGGATGCAAGTTTCTTGATCACAGGTCTTGTATATGAGGAAATTAGCTAAACGCAAACAATGATAACATTGTTAAAGGTCAATAAACCATGAAATAATAGTTAAAAGGTCATGTGTCCCAATAACACAACTTTATTTCGAGCTTGTTATCCAAGTCCTGTACCCAAAAACGTAACCTTGACTAAAACTCACTAGACATTGGGAAATAGGTGAAAATGTCAAGGTCGTGGACCTATTTTACAACTTTGGTGCATTGTTGTATTTATTTATTTGCGTCTCATCACAATATACAACATAATCTATATATCATGTAATAGATAACCAACCCCATTGGGAAATAGGTGAAAATGTCAAGGTCGTGGACCTATTTTACAACTTTGGTGCATTGTTGTATTTATTTATTTGCGTCTCATCACAATATACAACATAATCTATATATCATGTAATACAAATATACTGTGTCGAAAAAGGAGGCAACTCATCAGCCAGTGAAGCCCAGACGATATACTATATACGAGTTAGCTGCACACACGTGTATGTACTATATAATGTATATAACGAGGTAATTATTATACGGTATATAAGAAATAAACAAAGAAGAAAAGGTGCATTATTCTCAATTCAAACTATCGGACTGGAAAGTCCCAACAATATGCGCATGTCCATCTCTTGCCACAGCTGTATACCAAGAAGGTTGAAAAAATCGGACAGGGAAAGCAGCATTCAAGGACGACAGTCAACCACAAAAAACAAAAACACGCAAACAGACAAACGAAAAGGCAAAAGTAATAAAAAATGCAAACGACATCACAAACACAAAAGGGTTGACAATAGGGCTACCGCCTTGGAACGGTCAGTGGCAAAGTAGGTCACTGGTGGTTTCTTTCAAGTTTTTTTTCAATAGAAAGAAAACTATAGGACGAGCTTTGCATAGACGGAACATCATCTATATACATTTTATAAACTAAGTCGAAGAAGGAGCATAACGCAATGAAAAAGCATCGTACAGAATATAGCCGACAAAATGCGCGTGTCTACCCCATGTCATAGCTGCATACCACTGTTAATTTCAATCGGATGGAAACTGTAGGAAAAGTTTCGCTTATAAGTATGCATTCAATATATACAGTATATAGGAAATACGTCAAAAGGTATAACTCTTCATCGGCAAAGAGCCTCGACAATATCCGTATGCCCACCTCATGCCAGAGCTACTAGTATCTACCAAGTTTCATCTTCGATGATGGGGCATAAGTAACTACAGGCATAGTAAGTTATTTTGCATGCATGGCTCCAGTATAGGACAAAGTAACACATAAACAATTAACCAAAACGGTAACCAGCATTAGGGTCAAGCTCCGGGTTATTGGTTGTGTTTGTACTTACAAAATTAAATATCCACATCTAAACAGTTACAAACCTGGCTTAAAGCAGAGACTACCTGTGAACCGCAAGCGAATAAAACGGAAGAAATAAGCTCTACGCATGCATGTTTAATATCATAAAATTAGGCACCATTTGTCCTTGTTTGACATTAAATTGTCACTTCAGTTGGCAAATTATTTGCTGTATTCTCTACACTTTAAACAGCTTCCCGCCTGTATGTATGCGTATGAGTTTGTTGAGACTGTCTGAACGGTTAAACACTTTGCCACATATGTTACACGTAAATGGTTTCTCCCCGTGTGCCTTCGCATGTGTCTCTTTAGACTGCATGACTGGATAAACGAGTTGCTGCACATACTGCACTTAAATGGAGTCTCACCTGTATGTATGCGCATGTGTCTTTTGAGATGATCTGATTTTTTAAACACTTTACTGCACACATTACAGGTAAATGGTGTCTCGCCTGTATGAAGGCCCATGTGTATTTTAAGGCTTTTTGAATTGGTAAATGCTTTGCTGCATAATAAACACTTAAATGGTGTATTGCCTGTATGTCTGCGCATGTGTGTTTTAAGATTGCCCGATTAGATACATTCTTTACTGCAAACGCCACACTGTATGTAAATGCCTCGCCTGTATGTAAGTGCATGTGTTTTTTAAGACAATCTAACCTGATGAAACCTTACTGCACACGTCACACTTAAATGGTCTCTTGCCTGTATGTATGTACATATGCTTTTTAAGACTACCCAGGTCAAATAATACTTTTCTGCACACGCTACACTTAAACGGTGTCTGTGTTGTCTGTATATCTATCTGTAATGTCGTCTTAGTGTGGTATCTGAAACAAAACAAAAACATCACTAACAAAACGAACTTTTATGTCAAGAAAATATAATAATGATCGCCTACGAGATGAATACTGCTGATGAGCCAGTGTAGATAATACGAGACGAAGTATAATCATAACGCCATAGACACTTCGACTCACAGTATACTTTTGATTATAAGATTATGACTACGCAAAATGGAAACACAACTGTTTCTTTTATTAAAACAGTGACCTCAAAATGGACCAGACATGCCCGCGGTGGACCAGTTGATAGTACCTTCCTCTGAGCATGTTACATATAGTTCAGTGTTTCCGTCCCCTCTCCCTGGGACGTCCCTAAATAACCCAAGATAAGGCGGTTCAATCAATCATCTAATTCCGTTCGATATCATGAATCCATCCATCACATTTCATCTTAATAAGTTAGCTCAGCACGTTAAAGAACAATAGGAATCTATTCGATAGTAAGTGTAGGGCAAGTTCTCGGATCCATGTGTATATGTTGATTTGACGGGGACCGAGGCTAGGCAAAACAAGCATGTCCTAAATTTATTTCGTCCAAATTATTCCGTACAATCTGAAATCGAGTGACGTTAGCACGCCATGTGATACATATCGCCACCTAACCCGGGAATACACAAATAACGGTAATTAATGCTTGGTCTAGTTCATCTGCGATGCTTGCTTGTTTTCAAGACAAACGTTTGTATTTATAATCAAGCGTACAATATGATCAAGACTAGCTCTGACAAACAATAATCAGAATTTGAGTCCAGAATTTGTCTCCATTTAGTTAAAATTTACAGATTACGATGCTGCCTGCATATTTGTCACAAATTGAATTGTTTTTTCTACGTTTGTACGCGAGATCAGCGCGCATTAGGTTTAAAAAAATCGCGATCTCGTAAAAAATCGCGCGATCGCACGTCCTCGAATAGACACTGGCATTCGTCTAGTGACATTGGAGAGAAATGAGTGAGTTCAAGTACGCTACCCAGACATGATTTGATATTTTGTAGCGCATCCGTGCTTGAGAGGGTAAAGACGCTGCATTGGAAACCATCTCAACGCTGCGTGTTCGAATCCCACTGGGAGCTCGGCTTGTAAGTGTCGATTCTTATGGACGACGGTAAGTATACAGTACGTGTCTTACATGTTCTACCCAGGAATAATTGAGTGGTCTGCTTCCACCACTCAAAAATGTTGACCGTCATACATAGCCTAAAATGTGCTGGAAAATGACGTTACACGCCAAACAAACAAAAACGAGTTTTATTTCAATTGCCCTTAAGAAAAATGTTCTTGTTCTGTCCATGTGGTAAGTAGCATACACATCTATGGGTCCTTTATTCAAGGTCATGCAGTTTTCAAATCAAATCAAATCATTTTTTTTATCATGTTTATTGCTCTAAAATCCAACAGTAGGAATATCACCAAAACACATAGACATACACAGTGAAATACAAATCATGTACAAGACAAGAAGTAAGAAAATAAGTCATATATCTCTCTCCATATGTTTCATGTCCAGTCATACGTCTTCCGAGAAAAGAGCTAGGATCTTCATAGATCATAATTAGCTCTTAAAATAATGAGACGCAACATGATTTGCCTTGGTGTTTTCAATAGACCGTGTGTTGCACATTAATCTTTTTGGTGTTCATTCCAATAATCTGTCCAACAATTTCAGATAATGAGATGAAACTGTTTCCCTATCATTATTGTATTGGGCGTGAACATCACTTAATTTCAAGGTAAAGCATCTTGTGCAATACATTTTCCCTTGGCTTTGTCCGTCTGATGGGGATGGTAAATAGAAGGTCCAAACTACCAAAGGCTATCCTGTCTGCATGTTAAATAATTATTACAATCTTTCTGACAGTAAGAGTAGGGCAGGGTTTCATGATTATTTTTTATTTATCTCTCACTGAGGTGGCTCTAGTGTTTTTTTAATGAGTTTAGCTCGCTATGAGGCAGTGCCTTATTCATATAAACTATTGTAAAACTGCTTCTATTCAATTACTGAGAAGCATACTGAAAGTTAAATTATTAATGATTCTCGATTTATAATAAACGTATATGGTTATATTCATATCTGTATAGTCTTTCAAAAGGAAAGTTAATTCAATATGCTGAATATGAACATTACATAAACAAACTCAAATACATTAATGTGCGGGAAAGAATCACAAGACACATCATGTGTAGAGTTATTGGTTTAAAACATTTTATTAATTATATGTACAACGTGTGCATATACACAATGACAACAAATAAATGATCGGAACAGAAGCACAATGCTTATTACGTTCCTTTCCTCACAAGGTTTATAATTAACATTGAAATGGTATACATGTACGTTATACATTCCTCGTTGGAATAGTAATTTAAGTCAATGACATTAAAACAGGAAATATGTCTAGGAAAAGTGAACATGATATGAGGATATTAAATAATTAAGAAAAAGAAAATGAATTGAAGTTTATGTACAATTATTATAATACTACTACTAAAGGAAAACACAACGTGTAAGAGCAATCAGGGCGGCGACACTGGGTAAGGACGAATCATCATGGCGACGACACTTGCTAAGGGCGAATCATCAGGGCGGCGACACTGGGTAAGGGCGAATTATCCGTATTGAAGCATCTAGCTTGTTCATTTATAAATGTTGACAATTTATGTTAGTTCAAATCGTTTACGTTTTAGTATATAGTTATGCAAATTATCGTACATCAACACATTTGTTTTGTAACTGAGATTTAGGTCACTACATAGCAATTGTTTAGGCGAGACTGTACATAGGGGTGAGAGGGTATTCATAAGTTCTAAACGAATACTGTGATAGCCGGGAAATTTTAAGAAGAAATGCTCTATTACATGTTATCAATCCTACATCAATGGCACAACGGAGTAATAATTTTGGTAAACAATTGATGGTTTTGTGAACTGAGACGTATACGATAGATTTGGGCTGTTCTGTAACCTGAGTAGTAACACATCGGTGGACGTGTTTCGTGGGTATCGTTTGAAAGAGTAACGATCTGCCATTCACGAACGACAAAAGGGAAACATAAATTGAAGTAATTGCTTTTAGAGGAATTGTTTGAAGATTATTTGCATTTCGTAAGCTGTATCGAGACTCTTCTCCTACTAGAGGAGGCACTTATGATAAAAGATGCGTTGGTGCCAAATTATGAATCATTTTATAAAACAGAAGTTTATGTTTACGCCTTCGAACGTCGAGAGTTTCCCAGCATACTTCCTTGTCAAATTATCTAAGGATACATGTTTGATAGTTCCGACAAAACTAATGTTTATTACGTCTAATGATTTACGATCCAATTGAAATTTAAGTTTTTCTCATTATATTTATTCTAGCCCATGCTTTAATCATATATTCGATATGGGAATGCGAATTGCAATCAGCTGAAAGTTTTTACACCCATAGTATCCATATATATATGTGAGAGATTACTTCTGAAATGTTTTTATTAAGCATATAAAACTGTAACGTTGGCCGTACAGGTGTTTTTTTACGATATATCAAACAATAATGGAATACAAGTACGTTTCAAGCTGAGTAATAGCACTGACTGGATATATCACATAAAGGAGACTGGGTATATCACATAAAGGAGACTGGATATATCACATAAAGGAGAAGGGATATATCACATAAAGGAGACTTTATATATCACATAAAGGAGACTGGATATGATATATCACATAAAGGAGACTGGATATATCACATAAAGGAGACTGAATATAGCACATAGAGGAGAAGGATATATCACATAAAGGAGACTGGATATATCCCATAAGGAGACTGGATATATCACATAAAGAAGAAGGGATATATCACATAAAGGAGACTGGATATATCACATAAGGAGACTGGATATGATATATCACATAAAGGAGACTGGATATATCACATGAAGGAGACTGGATATATAACATAGAGGAGAATGGATATATCACATAAAGGAGACTGGATATATCACATAAAGGAGACTGGATATATCACATAAAGGAGGTTAACGTGTAAAAGAGGTGATTCCGTAAAGTGTAGAAGGTAATCTAAATCAATGATCTACATATACTAGATGTGTATAGAGCTATGAACACGTGTATCCGTACTACTAGTATATGGAAACGTTTACCCTATTGTCATCTCAATAAAACGGGACTATAGATAAAGAAATCTCTGCCAGGCTAAAATGTTTTATGACATTCGCAAGAGCAGACAGGAATTCAGGCGTTTAGTTTACAGGGAAAAGGCGTAAACTATTAAGCGGTGGGATAATACTGACCTGTGGCATTCCACCATCGTTATATGTTTTTGTCATCTTCATGACATTTTGTGAATTATGGTGCATTTTCAGAAAGTTTTAATCGCTACATTCAACCATAAACATCTTTAGACATGGGGCGCGCACCCCGGCAGTCCTAGAAGCTATGGTTCAATCTGCTAAGCGAAGGCTGGTGGGGCTGCGCGCAGGGTCTACCCTCACCCCAGACGGTGATCCGACTTTGGAATTCTGTTTTGGAAGTGATTCTCGATCCCATAGTAATAGCAGTTGGTTGTAACTGTGGACGGCCTTGGTAGGTATCCCGAATATAGCGGTAACTGTGGACGGCCTTGGTAGGTAGCCCGAATATAGCGGTAACTGTGGACGGCCTTGGTAGGTAGCCCGAATATAGCGGTAACTGTGGACGGCCTTGGTAGGTAGCCCGAATATAGCGGTAACTGTGGACGGCCTTGGTAGGTAGCCCGAATATAGCGGTAACTGTGGACGGCCTTGGTAGGTATCCCGAATATAGCGGTAACTGTGGACGGCCTTGGTAGGTAGCCCGAATATAGCGGTAACTGTGGACGGTCTTGGTAGGTAGCCTGAATATAGCGGTAACTGTGGACGGCCTTGGTAGGTAGCCCAAATATAGCGAGTCATTTATCTCAGTAGTGGACGGCCTTGGTAGGTAGCCCGAATATAGCGAGTCATTTATCTCAGTAGTAAATACTAGTAAGGCTTTACCACATTGTTTAATATACATCACTTTGTTTCCTTCATTTTATAATTATACTTGCTGATTCTTTTAATTGGTTGATAATCTGTACGTTAATGCTCATTTTAATCGAGCAAGTAGTTTAGTCTGTTATTGGGAACAATCATATTGAGGGCAGTAGATCAATATGTAATTGGAAACAATCATACTGCGGCAAGTAGCTCAATATGTAACTGGGAACATGCATACTGCGTTTGTGGCTAAATCTAACACGTTACAATAATATAACTTTACATTTCATTAACATCCTTGTATTAACGTTGATTGTTGGCGACGTGAAAGCACAAACTGTGAACTGTAAACAGTAATTGTTAATATTTACGTTTAGAGAAAAAGACTCGTTCATGATATATTAATTTTGGAATTTATACTTTCAATTAATTCTAATTTAAACTCAGTGCACCCTTTCTTTCGCAACTGACCTGTGTACACTTTATTTTGCAACTCAGTATATATATAAATTATATATACCATGTGTCCTTTTAATGTATATTTGTACAAAATAAAGATCAACATTGCCGTGTGTCCCCTAAAGGTATATTTGTACAAACTGAAGGACAACATTGCCGCGTGTCCCTTTAAGGTATATGTGTACAAACTTAAGGTAAAAATTGCCGCGTGTCTCTTTCAGGTATATTTGTACAAAATAAAGATCAACATTGCCGCGTATCTCTTTAAGATATATTTGTACAAACTGAAGGTCAACATTGCCGCGTGCCCCTTTAAGGTATATGTGTACAAACTGAAGGTAAAAATTGCCGCGTGTCTCTTTAAGGTATATTTGTACAAAATAAAGATCAACATTGCCGCGTATCTCTTTAAGATATATTTGTACAAACTGAAGGTCAACATTGCCGCGTGTCCCTTTAAGGTATATGTGTACAAACTGAAGGTAAACATTGCCGCGTGTCTCTTCAGGTATATTTGTACAAAATAAAGATCAACATTGCCGCGTGTCCCCTTAAGGTATATTTGAACAAACTGAAGGTCATCATTGCCGCCTGTCTCTTTAAGGTATATTTTTACACATTGAATGTCAACATTGCCGCGTGTCTCTTTAAGGTATATTTGTACAAATTGAAGGTCAACATTGCCGCGTGTCTCTTTAAGGAATATTTGTACAAAATAAAAATCAACATTGCCGCGTGTCCCCTTAAGGTATATTTGTACAAACTGAAGGTCAACATTTCCGCGTGTCTCTTTAAGGTATATTTGTACAAACTGAAGGTCAACATTGCCGTGTGTCCCCTTAAGGTATATTTGTACA
>JAWPHD010015226.1:55000-56412 GCA_037043455.1 Cyrtodaria siliqua | reverse complement strand
GACAGACAGACAGACAGACAGACATAGCAGACAGACAAGACAGACATAAGGACAGGCAGACAGAGATCCAGACAGAGACCAAGACAAGCCAGACGGAGAGCCAGACAGATACCCAGACAGACAGACAGACAGAGAGCCAGACAAAGACCTAGACAGAGAACCAGACAGGCCAGACAGAGAGCCAGACAGAGACCCAGCCTGACACACTGACAGACAGACAGACAGTCAGACAGAGTGACAGACAGGCCAGACAGACAGGCCAGAGACAGACAGACAAACAGACAGACAGACAGAGAGCAAGACAGAGACCCAGAGAGAGAACCAGACAGGCCAGACAGAGAGCCAGACAGAGACACAGACAAACAGACAGACAGACAGACAGACAGACGAACAGACAGAGAGCCAGACAGAGGCCAGACATGTCAGGCAGAAAGCCAGCCAGACAGACAGACAGACAGACAGTCCAGACAGACAAGCCAGACCGACAGGCCAGAGACAAAGACACACAGACAGTTAAGACAAACAGACAGGTAGACAGAGAGCTAGACAGAGACCAGACAGACACCCAGACAGAGACCCAGACAGGCCAGACAGAGACTAAGACAGACAGACAGACATACAGACAGACGGACAGACAGACAGACAGGCCAGACAGAGACCCAGACAGAGACCCAGACAGACAGCCATACAGACAGACAGACAGAGAGCCATACAAAGACCCAGACAGTCCAGGTAGATAGCCAGACAGACAGACAGACAGACAGACAGACAGACAGACAGACAGACAGACAGACAGACAGACAGACAGACAGACAGACAGACAGAGACAGAGAAAGACACACAGACAGTTAAGACAAACAGACAGGCAGACAGAGAGCCAGACAGAGACCAGAGAGACACCCAGACAGATACCCAGACAGGCCAGACAGACAGACATACAGACAGACAGACAGACAGACGGACAGACAGACAGACAGGCCAGACAGAGAGCCAGACAGACAGCCATACAGACAGACAGACAGAGAGCCATACAAAGACCCAGACATTCCAGGTAGATAGCCAGACAGACAGACAGACAGCCAGACAGACAGACAGACAGTCTTGGTCTCTGTCTGGCTCACTGTCTGGCCTGTCTGGCTCTCTGTCTGGGTCTCTGTCTGTCTGTCTGGGTTTCTGTCTGTCTGTCTGTCGATCTGTCTGTCTGTCTGTCTGTCTGTCTGTCTGGCCTATCTGACTCTCTTTCTTTCTTTTTTTCTGTCTGTCTGTCTGTCTGTCTGTCTGAGTCTCTGTCTGGTCTGTCTGGTCTGTCTGGCTCTCTGTCTGGGTCTCTGTCTGTCTGTCTGTCTGTCTGTCTGTCTGTCTGTCTGTGCTGTCTGTCTGTCTGTCTGTCTGTCTGTCTGTCTGTCTGTCTG
>JAWPHD010015226.1:47500-50000 GCA_037043455.1 Cyrtodaria siliqua | reverse complement strand
GTCTCTGTCTGTGTCTCTGTCTGGGTCTCTGTCTGGGTCCCTGTCTGGGTCTCTGTCTGGTCTCTGTCTGGCCTGTCTGTCTGTCTGTCTGTCTATTTGTCTGTCTGTCTGTCTGTCTGTAAGTCTGTCAGTCTGTATGTCTGTCTGTCTCTCAGTCTATCTGTCTTTCTGAGTCTCTGACAGGCCCGCTGTCTGGCCTTTCTGGCTCTATGTCTGGGTCTCTGTATGGGTCTCTGTCTGTTTGTCTGTCTGTCTGTCTGCCTGTCTGTCTGTCTGTCTGTCTGTCTGTCTGTCTGAGTGTCTGTCTGGCTCTCTGTCTGGGTCTCTGTCTGGGTCTTTGTCTGGGTCTCTGTTTGGGTCTCTGCCTGGGTCTCTGTCTGACCTGTCTGTCTGTCTGTCTGTCTGTCTGTCTATCTGTCCGTCTGTCTGAGTCTCTGTCTGAGTCTCTGTCTGGCTCTCTGTCTGGATCTTTGTCTGGCTCTCTGTCTGTCTGTCTGTTTGTCTGTCTTTCTGTCTCTCTGGCCTGTCTATCTGGCCTGTCTGTCTGGCCTGTCTGTCTGTCTGTCTGTGTCTCTGTCTGGCTCTCTGTCTAGCCTGTCTGGTTCTCTCTCTGGGTTTCTGTCTTGCTATCTGTCTGTCTGTCTGTCTGTCTCTGGCCTGTCTGTCTGGCCTGTCTGTCTGGCATGTCTGTCACTCTGTCTGTCTGTCTGTCTGTCAGTGTGTCTGGCTCTCTGTCTGGCTTGTCTGGGTCTCTGTTTGGACCTCTGTCTGGCCTGTCCTTATGTATGTCTGGTCTGTCTGTCTGGTCTGTCTGTCTGTCTGTCTGTCTGTCTGTCTGTCTGTCTGTCTGTCTGTCTGTCTGTCTGTCTGTCTGTCTGTCTGTCTGTCTGTCCGTCCGTCCGTCCGTCCGTCCGTCCGTCCGTCCGTCCGTCCGTCCGTGTGTCCGTCCGTCCGTCCGTCCGTCGTCCGTCCGTCCGTCCGTCCGTCTGTCTGTCTGGAGGGCTGGCTGTCTGTCTGTCTGACTGTCTGACTCTCTACCTGGCCTTTCTGGGTCTTTTTATGGCTCTCTGTCTGTCTGTCTGTCTGTCTGGCTCTCTGTCTGGCCTGTCTGGTCTCTGTCTGTCTGTCTGGTCTGTCTGTTTGTCTGTCTATGTCTCTGTCTCTGTCTGGCTCTCTGTCTAGCCTGTCTGGTTCTCTCTCTGGGTCTCTGTATGTCTGTTTGGTCTGTCTGTCTGTCTGTCTGTATGTCTGTCTCTGGCCTGTCTGTTTGGCTTGTCTGTCTGGCATGTCTGTCACTCTGTTTCTCTGTCTGTCTGTCTGTCAGTGTGTCTGGTTGGGTCCCTGTCTGGCTCTCTGTCTGGCCTTCTGGTTCTCAGTCTAGGTATTTGTCTGGCTCTCTGTCAGACTGTCTGGGTCTCTGTCTGGCTTGTCTGGGTCTCTGTCTGGACCCCTGTCTGGCCTGTCCTTATGTCTGTCTGGTCTGTCTGTCTGTCAGTCTGTCTGTCTGTCTGTCTGTCTGTCTGTCTGTCTGTCTGTCTGTCTGTCTGTCTGTCTGTCTGTCTGTCTGTCTGTCTGTCTGTCTGTCTGTCTGTCTGTCTGTCTGTCTGTCTGTCTGTCTGTCTGTCTGTCTGTCTGTCTGTCTGTCTGTCTGTCTGTCTGTCTGTCTGTCTGTCTGTCTGTCTGTCTGTCTGTATGTCTGTCTGGCTGTCTGCCTGGAGGGCTGGCTGGCTATCTGACTGTCTGTCTCTCTGGCTCTCTACCTGGCCTGTCTGGGTCTTTTTTATGGCTCTCTCTCTGTCTGTCTGTCTGTCTGGCTCTCTGTCTGGCCTGTCTGGTCTCTGTCTGGCTCTCTGTCTGTCTGTATGTCTGTCTCTTGCCTGTCTGTCTGGCTTGTCTGTCTGGCATGTCTGTCACTCTGTATGTCTGTCTCTCTGTCAGTGTGTCTGGTTAAGTCTCTGTCTGGCTCTCTGTCTGGCCTTCTGGTTCTCTGTCTAGGTATTTGTCTGGCTCTCTGTCAGTCTGTCTGGGTCTCTGTCTGGCTCTCTGTCTGGCTTGTCTGGGTCTCTGTCTGGATCTCTGTCTGGCCTGTCCTTATGTCTGTCTGGTCTGTCTGGTCTGTCTGTCTGTCTGTCTGTCTGTCTGTCTGTCTGTCTGTCTGTCTGTCTGTCTGTCTGTCTGTCTGTCTGTCTGTCTGTCTGTATGTCTGTCTGTCTGTCTGTCTGTCTGTCTGTCTGTCTATCTGAGTCTCTGTCTGGCTCTCTGTCTGGCATGTCTGTCTGTCTGTCAGTCTGTCTGTCTGTCTGTCTGCCTGGCTGGCTGGCTGGCTATCTGGCTGTCTGTCTGTCTGGCTCTCTACCTGGCCTGTCTGGGTCTTTTTATGGCTCTCTGTCTGTCTGTCTGTCTGTCTGGGTCTCTGTCTGGCTCTCTGTCTGGCCTGTCTGGTCTCTGTCTGGCTCTCTGTATGTCTGTCTGTCTGTCTGTCTGTCTGTGTCTCTGTCTG
>JAWPHD010015226.1:30000-40000 GCA_037043455.1 Cyrtodaria siliqua | reverse complement strand
CTGTCTGTCTGTCTGTCTGTCTGTCTGTCTGTCTGTCTGAGTGTATGTCTGGTTCTCTGTCTGGGTCTCTGTCGGGGTCTGTCTGGCTCTCTTTTTGGATCTTTGTCTGGCTCTCTGTCTGTCTGTCTGTCTTTCTTTCTGTCTCTCTGGCCTGTCTTTCTGGCCTGTCTGTCTGACCTGTCTGTCTGTCTGTCTGGTTCTCTGCCTGATATGTCTGAGTCTCTGTCTGGCTCTCTGTATGTCTGTCTGTCTGCCTGTCTCTCTGGCTCTCTGTCTGGCCTTTCTGGCTCTCTGTCTGTCCTGTCTTACTCTCAGTCTGGGTATCTGTCTGGGTCTCTGTCTGGCTCACTGTCTGGGTCTTTGTCTGGCTCACTGTCTGGTTCTCTGTCTGGCCTGTCTGTCTGTCTATCTGTATATTTGCCTGTCTGTCTGTCTGTTTGTCTGTATGTCTGTCTGTCTGTCTTTCTGTTTGTCTGTCTGTCTGTCTGTCTGTCTGTCTGTCTGTCTGTCTGTCTGTCTGTCTGTCTGTCTGTCTGTCTGTCTGTCTGTCTGTCTGTCTGTCTGTCTGTCTGTCTGTCTGTCTGTCTGTCTGTCTGTTTGTGTCTGTCTGTCTGTCTGTCTGTCTGGCTTCTGTCTGGCCTGTCCGTAAGGCCTGTCTGTCTGGCATGTCTGTTTGTCTGTCTGTCTGGCTCTCTGTCTGTCTGTCTGTCTGTATAGGTCTCTGTCTGGCTCTCTGTCTGGCCTGTCTGGCTCTCTGTCTGGGTCTCTGTCTGGCTCTCTCTGTCTGTCTGTCAGTCTGTCTGTCTGGGTATCTATCTGTCTGTCTGCCTGTCTGTCTGAGTTTATGTCTGGCCCTCTGTCTGGCATGTCTGGTTCTCTGTCTGGATATCAGTCTGTCTGTCAGTCTCTCTGGCCTGTCTGTCTGGCCTGTCTGTCTGTCTGTCTGTCTGTCTGTCTGTCTGTCTGTCTGTCTGTCTGTCTGTCTGTCTGTCTCAGTTTCTGTCTGGCTTTCTGACTGGCTCTCTGTCTGGCTCTCTGTCTGGCTCTCAGTCTCGGTCTCTGTATGGCTTTCTGACTGGCTCTCTGTCTGGCTCTCTGTCTGGCTCTCAGTCTCGGTCTCTGTATGGCTTTCTGTCTGGATCTCTGTCTTGGTCTCTGTCTGGGTCTCTGTCTGGACTGTCAGTCTGTCTGCTGTCTGTCTGCTGTCTGTCTGTCTGTCTGTCTGTCTGAGTGTCTGTCTGGTTCTCTGTCTGGCCTGTCTGGTTCTCTGTCTGTGTCTCTGTCGGGGTCTGTCTGGCTTTCTGTTTGGATCTCTGTCTGGCTCTCTGTCTGTCTGTCTGTCTGTCTTTCTTTCTGTCTCTCTGGCCTGTCTGTCTGGCCTGTCTGTCTGACATGTCTGTCTGTCTGTCTGTCTGTCTGGTTCTCTGCCTGACATGTCTGAGTCTCTGGTTGGCTCTCTGAATGTCTGTCTGTCTGTCTGTCTGTCTGGCTCTCTGTCTGGCCTTTCTGGCTCTCTGCCTGACCTGTCTGTGTCTGTATGTCTGTCTGTCTGTCTGTCTGTCTGGCTGGCTGTCTGGCTCACTGCCTGGCATGTATGGGTCTCTGTCTGTCTGTGTGTCTGTCTATCTGGGTCTCTGTCTGGCTCTCTGTCTAGCCTGTCTGTCTGGTTGTCTGACTGGCTTGCTGGCTGACTGGCTGGCTGACTGGCTGGCTGGCTGTCTGACAGGCTGGCTGGATTTCTGTCTTTCTGTCTGTCTCTTTGCCTGGCCTGTCTGGGTCTCTGTCTGCGTGTATTACGGGAACATAGTCTACATTAGATATATGTTTGGGATTGTATTACGGGACAATATCCAGGGTCAGGTTTGTACATTTGCTTGTATGTCTGTCTGTATGTCTGTCTTTGTCTTCTTCTCTGTCTGTATGTCTGTCTGTCTGGCCATAGGTCTGATTCTCTGTCTGCCTGTCTGTCTGTCTGTCTGTCTGGCTCTCTGGTTATCTGTCTGGCCTGTCTTTGTTTCTGTCTGGGTCTCTGAATGGTCTGTCTGTCTGTCTGTCTGTTTGTCTGGGACTCTGTCTGGCTCTCTGTCTGGCTTGTCTGGCTCTCTGTCTGGGTCTATGTCTGGCTCTCAGTCTGTCTCTCTGTCTGGTTCTCTGTCTGGGTCTCTGTCTGGCCTGTCTGGGTCTCTGTCAGGGTCTCTGTCTGGCCTGTACGTCTGTATGTCTGTTTGTCTGTCTGGATCTCTGTCTGGCTCTCTGTCTGGCACTCTGTCTGGCATTTCTGGCTCTCTGTCTGGCCTGTCTGGGTCTTTGTCTGTCTGTCTGTGTGTCTGGCTGTGTGTTTGTGTGTCTGTCTGTCTGTCTGTCTGGGTCTCTGTCTGGCTCTCAGCCTGTCTATCTGTCTGTCCGTCTGTCTGGGTCGCTGTCTGGATCTCTGTCTGGCATGTCTGGGTCTCTGTCTGGGTCTCTATCTTGCCTGTCTGTCTGTCTGTCTGTCTGTCTGTCTGTCTGTCTGGCTGGCTCTCTGCCTGACATGTCTGGGTCTCTGTCTGGGACTCTGTCTGTCTGGCCTGTCTGGCTCTCTGTCTGAGTCTCTGTCTGGCCTTTCAGGGTCTCTGTCTGGGTCTCTGTCTGGGTCTCTGTCTGTCTGTCTGTCTTCTGTCTGCCTTTCTGGCTCTCTGCCTGTCTTTCCGTCTGTCTGTCTGTCTGTCTGTCTGTCTGTCTGTATGTCTGTATGTCTGTATGTCTGTCTGTCTGTCTGTCTGGCTCTCTGCCTGACATGTCTTGGTCTCTGTCTGGGTCTCTGTCTGGGTCGCTGTGTGTCTGTCTGTCTGGGTCTCTGTCTAGCTCTCTGATCTGCCTGTCTGGGTCTCTGTCTGGGTCTCTGTCTGGCCTGTCTGGCTCTCTGTTTGGGTATCTGTCTGGGTCTCTGTCTGTATGTCTGTCTGTCTGTCTGTCTGTCTGTCTGTCTGCCTGTCTGTCTGTCTGTCTGTCTGTCTGTCTGTCTATCTGTCTGTCTGTCTGTCTGTCTGTCTGTCTGTCTTTCTGTCTTTCTGTCTGTCTGTCTGTCTGTCTGTCTGTCTGTCTGTCTGTCTGTGTGGCCTGTCTGTGTGGCCTGTATGTCTGTCTGTGTGTGTGTGTGTGTGTGTGTCTGTGTGTGTGTCTGTGTGTCTGTCTCCCTGTGTGTCTGTCTGGCCTGTCTAGCCTGTCTGTATGTCTGTCTGTCTGTCTGTCTGTCTCTCTGTATGTCTGTCTGTCTGAGTCTCTGTCTGGCTCTCTGTCTGCCTGTCTTTGTCTCTGTCTGGGTCTCTGTCTGTCCTGTCTGTCTGTCTGTCTGTTTGTCTGGGACGCTGTCTGGCTCTCAGTCTGGCTTGTCTGGCTCTCTGTCTGGGTCTCTGTCTGGGTCTCAGTCTGTCTGTCTGGGTCTCTGTCTGGCTTGTCCGTCTGTCTGTCTGTCAGGGCCTCTGTCTGGGTCTCTGTCTGGCTATCTGTCTGGCCTGTCTTTCTCTCTGTCTGGCTCCTTGTCTGGGTCTCTGTCTGTCTGTCTGTCTGTCTGTCTGTCTGTCTGTCTGTCTGACTGTCTGTTTGTCTGGGTCTCTGTCTGGTTCTCAGTCTGTCTGTCTGTCTGTCCGTCTGTCTGGGTCTCTGTATGGATCTCTGTCTGGCCTGTCTGGGTCTCTGTCTAGGTCTCTGTCTGGCCTGTCTGTCTGTCTGTCTGTCTGTCTGTCTGTCTGTCTGTCTGTCTGTCTGTCTGTCTGTATTCTGTCTGTCTGTCTGTCTGTCTGTCTGTCTGTCTGTCTGTCTGTCTGTCTGTCTGTCTGTCTGTCTGTCTGTCTCTCTGTCTGTCTGTCTGTCTGTCTGTCTGTCCGTCTTTCTGTCTGTCTGTCTGTCTGTCTGTCTGTCTGGATCTCTGTCTGGCTCACTGTCTGGCTCTCTGTCTGTCTGTCTGTCTGTGTCCCTGTCTGTCTGTCTGTCTGTCTGTCTGTCTGTCTATCTCTCTGTCTGTCTGTCTGTCTGTGTCTCTGTCTGGCATTCTGTCTGGCTCTCTGTCTGTCTTTCTGGGTCTCTGTCTGGCTCTCTGTCTTGATCTCTGTCTGGGTCTCTGTCTGTCTGTCTGTCTGTCTGGGTCTCTGTCTGGCTCTCTGTCTAGCATGTTTGTCTGTCTGTCTGTCTGTCTGACTGGCTTGCTGGCTGACTAGCTGGCTGACTGGCTGGCTGGCTGTCTGACTTGCTGGCTGGATTTCTGTCTTTCTGTCTGTCTCTTTGCCTGGCCTGTCTGGGTCTCTGTCTGCGTGTATTACGGGATCATAGTCTTCATTAGATATATGTTTGGGATTGTATTACAGGACAATATCCAGGGTCAGCTTTGTACATTTGCTTGTATGTCTGTCTGTATGTCTGTCTTTGTCTTCTTCTCTGTCTGTATGTCTGTCTGTCTGGCCATAGGTCTGATTCTCTGTCTGCCTGTCTGTCTGTCTGTCTGGCTCTCTGGTTATCTGTCTGGCCTGTCTTTGTCTCTGTCTGGGTCTCTGAATGGTCTGTCTGTCTGTCTGTCTGTTTGTCTGGGACTCTGTCTGGCTCTCTGTCTGGCTTGTCTGGCTCTCTGTCTGGGTCTATGTCTGGCTCTCAGTCTGTCTCTCTGTCTGGTTCTCTGTCTGGGTCTCTGTCTGACCTGTCTGGGTCTCTGTCAGGGTCTCTGTCTGGCCTGTACGTCTGTCTGTCTGTTTGTCTGTCTGGATCTCTGTCTGTCTTTCTGTCTATCTGTCAGACTGTCTGTATGGCCTGTATTTGTCTCTGTATGGGTCTCTGTCTGGCCTGTATGTCTGTATGTATGTCTATCTGTCTGTCTGGGACTCTGTCTGGCTCTCTGTCTGGCTCTCTGTCTGGCTCTCTGTCTGGCTCTCTGTCTGGGTCTCTATCTGGCTATCAGTCTGTCTGTCTGGGTCTCTGCCTGGGTCTCTGTCTGGCCTGTCTGGCCTGTCTTTCTGTCTATCTGGGTTTCTGTCTGGCTTTATTTCTGGCTTTCTCGCTGGCCTGTTTGGCTGTCTGTCTGGGTGTCTGTCTGGCTCGATGTCTGGCCTGGCTCGGTCTCTGTCTAGCCTGTCTGGCTCTCTGTCTGGCCCTCTGTCTGGCATGTCTGGTCCCTGTCTAGTGTCTTTCTGTCTATCTGTCTGTGTGGGTCTCTGTCTGGCTCTCCGTCTGGACTGTCTGGGTCTCTGTCATGGTCTCTGTCTGGACTGTCTGTCTGTTTGTCTGTCTGGGTCTCTGCTTGACTATCTGTCTGGCTCTCTGTCTGGCCTGTCTGGCTCTCTGTCTGGCCTGTCTGGCCTCTCTGGCCTGTCTGGCTCTCTGTCTGGGTCTCTGTCTGTCTGTCTGTCTGTCTGGGTTTTTGTCTGGCTCTCTGTCTGGCCTGTCTGGCTCTCTGTCTGGCTCTCTGTCTGGCTCTCTGCCTGGCATGTCTGTGTCTCTGTCTGGCTCTCTGCCTGGCCTGGCTGGGTCTCTGTCTAGCCTGTCTGGCTCTCTGTCTGGCACCTGTCTGGCCTGTCTGGTCCCTGTCTGGTGTCTGTCTGGCTGGCAGTCTGGCTCTCTGTCTGGCTCTCTGTCTGTCTGTCTGTCTGTCTGTCTGTCTGTGTGTCTGTCTGTATGTCTGTCTGGGTCTCGTTATGGCCTGTATGGGTCTCTCTCTTGGTCTCTGTCTGGCCTGTCTGTCTTTCTGTCTGCCTGTCTGGCCTGTCAGTTTTTCTGTCTGTCTGTCTGGGTCTCTGTCTGGCTCTCTGGCTGGCTCTCTGGCTGTCCTGTCTGGCTCTCTGTCTGTCTGTCTGTCAGTCTGTCTGGGTCTCTGTCTGGCTCTTTGTCTGTCCTGTCTGGGTATCTGTCTGGCCTGTCTGTAGGTCTGTCTGTCTGTCTGTCTGTCTGTCTGTCTGTCTGTCTGTCTGTCTGTCTGTCTGTCTGTCTGTCTGTCTGTCTGTCTGTCTGTCTGTCTGTCTGTCTGTCTGTCTGTCTGTCTGTCTGTCTGTCTGTCTGTCTGTCTGTCTGTCTGTCTGTCTGGATCTCTGTCTGGGGTCTCTGTCTGTCTGTCTGTCTGGCTGGCTGGCTGTGTGTCTGTGTGTGTGTCTGTCTGTCTGGATCTCTGTCTGGCTCTCAGTCTGTCTATCCGTCTGTCCGACTGTCTGGCTCTCTGTCTGTCTGTCTGTCTGTGTCCCTGTCTGTCTGTCTGTCTGTCTGTCTGTCTGTCTGTCTATCTCTCTGTCTGTCTGTCTGTCTGTGTCTCTGTCTGGCATTCTGTCTGGCTCTCTGTCTGTCTTTCTGGGTCTCTGTCTGGCTCTCTGTCTTGATCTCTGTCTGGGTCTCTGTCTGTCTGTCTGTCTGTCTGGGTCTCTGTCTGGCTCTCTGTCTAGCATGTTTGTCTGTCTGTCTGTCTGTCTGTCTGACTGGCTTGCTGGCTGACTAGCTGGCTGACTGGCTGGCTGGCTGTCTGACTTGCTGGCTGGATTTCTGTCTTTCTGTCTGTCTCTTTGCCTGGCCTGTCTGGGTCTCTGTCTGCGTGTATTACGGGATCATAGTCTTCATTAGATATATGTTTGGGATTGTATTACAGGACAATATCCAGGGTCAGCTTTGTACATTTGCTTGTATGTCTGTCTGTATGTCTGTCTTTGTCTTCTTCTCTGTCTGTATGTCTGTCTGTCTGGCCATAGGTCTGATTCTCTGTCTGCCTGTCTGTCTGTCTGTCTGGCTCTCTGGTTATCTGTCTGGCCTGTCTTTGTCTCTGTCTGGGTCTCTGAATGGTCTGTCTGTCTGTCTGTCTGTTTGTCTGGGACTCTGTCTGGCTCTCTGTCTGGCTTGTCTGGCTCTCTGTCTGGGTCTATGTCTGGCTCTCAGTCTGTCTCTCTGTCTGGTTCTCTGTCTGGGTCTCTGTCTGACCTGTCTGGGTCTCTGTCAGGGTCTCTGTCTGGCCTGTACGTCTGTCTGTCTGTTTGTCTGTCTGGATCTCTGTCTGTCTTTCTGTCTATCTGTCAGACTGTCTGTATGGCCTGTATTTGTCTCTGTCTGGGTCTCTGTCTGGCCTGTATGTCTGTATGTATGTCTATCTGTCTGTCTGGGACTCTGTCTGGCTCTCTGTCTGGCTCTCTGTCTGGCTCTCTGTCTGGCTCTCTGTCTGGGTCTCTATCTGGCTATCAGTCTGTCTGTCTGGGTCTCTGCCTGGGTCTCTGTCTGGCCTGTCTGGCCTGTCTTTCTGTCTATCTGGGTTTCTGTCTGGCTTTATTTCTGGCTTTCTCGCTGGCCTGTTTGGCTGTCTGTCTGGGTGTCTGTCTGGCTCGATGTCTGGCCTGGCTCGGTCTCTGTCTAGCCTGTCTGGCTCTCTGTCTGGCCCTCTGTCTGGCATGTCTGGTCCCTGTCTAGTGTCTTTCTGTCTATCTGTCTGTGTGGGTCTCTGTCTGGCTCTCCGTCTGGACTGTCTGGGTCTCTGTCATGGTCTCTGTCTGGACTGTCTGTCTGTTTGTCTGTCTGGGTCTCTGCTTGACTATCTGTCTGGCTCTCTGTCTGGCCTGTCTGGCTCTCTGTCTGGCCTGTCTGGCCTCTCTGGCCTGTCTGGCTCTCTGTCTGGGTCTCTGTCTGTCTGTCTGTCTGTCTGGGTTTTTGTCTGGCTCTCTGTCTGGCCTGTCTGGCTCTCTGTCTGGCTCTCTGTCTGGCTCTCTGCCTGGCATGTCTGTGTCTCTGTCTGGCTCTCTGCCTGGCCTGGCTGGGTCTCTGTCTAGCCTGTCTGGCTCTCTGTCTGGCACCTGTCTGGCCTGTCTGGTCCCTGTCTGGTGTCTGTCTGGCTGGCAGTCTGGCTCTCTGTCTGGCTCTCTGTCTGTCTGTCTGTCTGTCTGTCTGTCTGTGTGTCTGTCTGTATGTCTGTCTGGGTCTCGTTATGGCCTGTATGGGTCTCTCTCTTGGTCTCTGTCTGGCCTGTCTGTCTTTATGTCTGCCTGTCTGGCCTGTCAGTTTTTCTGTCTGTCTGTCTGGGTCTCTGTCTGGCTCTCTGGCTGGCTCTCTGGCTGTCCTGTCTGGCTCTCTGTCTGTCTGTCTGTCAGTCTGTCTGGGTCTCTGTCTGGCTCTTTGTCTGTCCTGTCTGGGTATCTGTCTGGCCTGTCTGTAGGTCTGTCTGTCTGTCTGTCTGTCTGTCTGTCTGTCTGTCTGTCTGTCTGTCTGTCTGTCTGTCTGTCTGTCTGTCTGTCTGTCTGTCTGTCTGTCTGTCTGTCTGTCTGTCTGTCTGTCTGTCTGTCTGTCTGTCTGTCTGGATCTCTGTCTGGGGTCTCTGTCTGTCTGTCTGTCTGGCTGGCTGGCTGTGTGTCTGTGTGTGTGTCTGTCTGTCTGGATCTCTGTCTGGCTCTCAGTCTGTCTATCCGTCTGTCCGACTGTCTGGGTCTCTGTCTGGATCTCTGTCTGGTCTGTCTGGGTGTCTGTCTGAGTCTCTGTCTGGCCTGTCTGTCTGTCTTTCTGTCTGTCTGTCTGTCTGTCTGTCTGTCTGTCTGTCTGGCATGTCTGCCTCTCTGTCTGGCCTGTCTGGCTCTCAGTCTGGCTCTCTTTCTGGGTCTCTGCCTGTCTGTCTGTCTGTCTGGATGGCTGGCTGGCTGGCTGGCTGGCTGGCTGTCGTTTATATGGGATTGTATTAAAGGAAAATATCCAAGGTCAGGTATGAGGTACATGATTGGGCTTTTATTAAGGGACAATATCCAGGGTCAGGTTTCTATATTTGTTTGTATGTCTATCTTTCTGTCTGGCACAATGTCTGATTTTCTGTCTGTCTGTCTGTCTTTCTGTCTGTCTGTCTGTCTGTCTGTCTTGGTCTCTGTCTGTCTCTCTGTCTGGCCTGTCTTTGTCTCTGTATGGGTGTCTGTATGGGACTCTTTCTGGCCTGTCTGTCTGTCTGTCTGTCTGTCTGTCTAGGACTCTTTCTGGCTCTCTGTCTGGCCTGTATGGCTCTCTGTCTGGGTCTTTGTCTGGCGCACAGTCTGTCTGTCTGGGTCTCTGTCTGGCTCTCTGTTTGGCCTGTCTGGCTCTCTGTCTGGCTCTATGTCTGGGTGTCTGTCTGGCTATATGTCTGTCTGTCTGTCTATCTGTCTTTGTGTCTGTCTGTCTGTCTGGGTTTCTGTCTGGCTCTCTGCCTGAAATGTCTGGGTCTCTGTCTGGCTCTCTGCCTGGCCTGGCTCGGTCTCTGTCTAGCCTGTCTGGCTCTCTGTCTGGCCCTCTGTCTGGCATGTCTGTTCGCTGTCTGGTGTCTTTCTGTCTGTCTGTCTGTCTGGGTCACTGTCTGGCTCTCCGTCTGGTCTGTCTGGGTCTCTGTCTTGGTCTCTGTCTGGACTCTCTGTCTGTCTGTGTGTCTGCGTTTCTGCTTGGCTCTCTGCCTGGCTCTCTGTCTGGCCTGTCTGGCTCTCTGTCTTGCATGTCTTGCCTGTCTGGCTCTCTGCCTGGGTCTCTGTCTGTCTGTCTGTCTGTCTGGGTTTTTGTCTGGCTCTCTGTCTGGCCTCTCTGGCTCGCTGTCTAGGTCTCTGTCTGGCTCTCTGCCTGGCATGTCTGGTTCTCTGTCTGGCTCTCTGCTTGACTCTCAGTCTGTCTATCTGTCTGTCCTGTCTGTCTGGGTCTCTGTCTGGATCTCTGTCTGGCCTGTCTGGGTGTCTGTCTGAGTCTCTGTCTGGCCTGTCTGTCTGTCTGTCTTTCTGTCTGTCTGTCTGTCTGTCTGTCTGTCTGTCTGTCTGTCTGTCTGTCTGTCTGTCTGTCTGTCTGTCTGTCTGTCTGTGTGTCTGTCTGTGTGTCTGTCTGTGTGTCTGTCTGTATGTGTCTCTTGCTGGCTCTCTGACTGGCTCTCTGACTGGCTCTCTGTATGTCTGTCTGTCTATCTGGGTCGCTGTCTGACTCTCTGTCTGGCGTGTCTGTCTGTCTGTCTGTTTGTTTGTATGTCTATCTGTCAGTTTGTCTGTTTGGGTCTCTGTCTGGCTCTCTGTCTGGCTCTCTGTCT